>APFE030046235.1:0-12406 GCA_000404065.3 Pinus taeda | reverse complement strand
TTGATTGAGGAAGTTATCCCTTAATTAAGGAGATAAGGATGATTTGTATTTGAGTTGTAATTAGTTAGCTCAGTTAATTGAGTTAAGTCCAGTTAGATTAGTTCCAAACAGTTTGTGGAACTGATTGTGAGTTCAGTCAGTTAATGCATGCATGCATGAAACTAGTGTATTCTAGATAACTGAATATTCTCTTATAAATAACTCATGCATGTCAGTTCAGACAAAGGACTAATTGAGATTAAAGGCAAGGACAATGTACTATCAATTGCTAGAATTTTCCTATAAGAAAATCTCTTGCATGCAGAAGGAATTCATTCCTTGATATTTGCGCAGTTTTACAGTGTGTTGGAGTAGTGTGTGAGATCAGTGTCACATAAAGGTTATAGCAGGAGCACATAGGGAAAACAACACAAGGAAATAGAAGGTTTGGAGGACAGAGTGAAAGGCATATGAGTTATCTAGATTGTCTATGAGAAGTGAGAGGGATTGTACTAAGAGCTGGATAGCTATGAGAGCTAAGCTTTGTGTAATCCTGAGATATTTCCACTTGTATGATGATACATATAGCAAGGTTTTTCGTTGAGGCTTTCCCTAGAGTATTCTTCTATGTTTCATGTGTGATTGATTCTTCTTCTCTGTGATATGTGTTTTGTTTGATCTTGCTCAAATCGTTTAAGCTTCCACAAAGTTTGATAATAAAAATAGATCAAGTATTTTGCTTTAGTTACCTTGCATTATCAGAAGATCTATAGTAAGAGTTTCTACAAAGTATACATTATGTTACCCAATAATATCACTTTAGAATAAGCTCATGACATTGAAGAAGCACTTCAAGTAAAACTAAAATATCTTCGTGACATACAACAAGATTTGTTCATATAGACTATGTCAAAATGCATTTGTTATAAGAATTCTATGATGAAGAAAGCGGCATGTAAAGTTATGTGATAGGCGTTGGGAGTTTCTAATCAGATTACTATCTTTTCAATAAATAAACATGATATTTATATATGTAACCTCATTATATTTACGTATTGAACAATCTTAAATTATTAGTCCCTGCCCTCCGGGCCTGGCAGGGACTATAGCAATCGGTTTTGGTCGGTTGCTATTAGTTCGGCGCGAGAATCCAAAAAAATGGAATTCATTAACCTAAGTTTCAAGTTTATATTCCATAAATCACTTTTTTTTAACCAATACGAAATTCTCACCGCTATTTCGACCACTAAGAATTTTAACGATCTTATTTGGCCTCATATCGAGGCCAGGATCTTGGCAAACTTACGATAAATCTTCATTTAAGTTATGTATTCAATGAATTTTCTGAACATGGAAACTAATGCTAGCATTGCATTAGCATTAATTCGCTAACCTTAAATGTTCACTGATATATCAGTGAACTAGAACTACTTTATAAGTAGCTCAAGTTGCCAACACATGTTCCATGCTTGCTTCGGTGTCTGTCTGCATGTTGATTCGGTGTCTGTCTGCATGCAATCCCAGGTCTCTGTCTTCATAACTCACTGCCTACATGCTCTGCGTTGCCTCCATAACTCACTGCCTACATGCTCTGCGCTGCTATCAATCTTCTGAAGCTTTGAGCTGAAATACCTCTGGATCCCTATCCATTTAATCCAGAGAGCAGTGAACGGTATTTCTCGGCAGTGGCTTCCTGCCCGCTCCACCTTGCACCATAGCTCTCGGCGGTGGCTTCCTGCCCGCTCCACCCTGCAAAGAGTATACAGTCAAAGAGTACACAGTCAGGACATGGCCAACAAAAGGATGGGCCTAGATTAATTAGCTTGCCAATGGGCCATGCAAGGAATTTTATATGTTCAAAGAACTCTATAGATTCACAACTCTATATGTTCGCTGTTGGATTTTGGTAAGTTAGTTATTTAATAATAAATATATACGGTCTCTACATATTTATAACTCATGAGCAAACTAGTTATTTGTTGTCCAAAAATGCACTTAACTAGATTGGAACAAAGGACATCATAAGCACCTCAGATTGGGGTTGTTCTTCACGAATTTCTTCCCGTACTTGTGCCACTTATAGCCGTCTTCTAGGATGTCAATTTCGGATCTGGTCAGAAAGGCGTATTTGAGAGGTCGTTCTGCCTTTCTCTTCCTGCTGCTCTTCTTAGGGCTTCTGTTCAAAAAGAAATTATAACTATTATAGCAATTCTGTAAATAAGCAAGGTGCGACGTATTCTACAGCCTACTTAAATTTTAGAAAGCCCAACTATATTTGTTTAAACATTGAAAGTGGATCTATCAATTTTCTACATACTGTAAATCTTGAGAAACGCTTCGAAGAATAAATGTACAAATGGAATTTGGGCTGTGATTTCCATTTACAGTACAAATTGCAGACCTACGTATTCAATTCCGTTTCCAATTATAAATGGAATGCATCCCACATTATACATATTTACATATATTGGCAGTATTTATGTACACACCTTGAATGCTAATGCAGGGTCCACAAGGCAAAGGGCTGCTGCGATGAGCGCCGCAATGCTTGAATGGCCTAAAATCTCAGGTACTCCCCAACTCATTTGGCTAAAGCCATGGGCATCATTATTACTATCCGCTGTCTGCAAATTCATGCATCAACACTACAATAGAATGGCTTTTCTAAGATGGTAATGTTATTTCAGAAACAATAACATTAGAAACCAAGGCAGGGAAATATAAAGGGGTCAAAAGAAATTACCTCAGTCGTTTCACTGCACAAATCAGAGATTCAACTTGGTTCAGACTTCGGACCAATGATTTCAGCCTTGTGAAAGCTCAGATCTATACCTCAGACCTGTTATAACTTGTAATTTCGGACCTGAACACTCGTCAACACGGAGATTTAATGCAAAGAAGGAAGCACTGTATCTATAGTCCAGAGAGGTTCACGAAACCATGTGTCTAGGGTTTCTAGGAGATATAACTATAAAAGGAGAACATCAGAATCGGCTGCTAATCTATTCCCTTAGAATAGCAGGTACACAGCTGACACTACGGGAGATTGTACTTTTGGTAACTGACCTGCCTCTGGGACTGTTAGGGTTGGACTTCAAGCCATTTTCCAGAGAACCTTTCTTCAGAAGCTCGCGCAGAGCATCAGCAAGATACAACGCAGGATTCGAGCGAGCGACCTGGTTGAATTTAACACACACAGCCATATGCACATGCAAAGCGTCCTCCATGGGTACTTCTTTCCCCATCCAATGGCATTCTTCTTTGACAGCTTCGGTGCAAAGCCCACAAACCAAGCGCCCATAGAAGAGTTCTCTCACCATACGAATGTAAGTTGGCGTGCAATCTTCAGACATTCCACAGCACTCACACTGAGCTTGCTGGATTTCCGGATTCGTTACTGCATGCAGATTCATGTTCGAATTCAGGGAGCTTCGGCTCAGTTCTGCAGAAACATCGGATAGGCTTCTATTCAGATGTCCCTCCAATGAGAGCTTGGGGATCATGACAACCCTATTACTCGCAGCAGGTCCTATTTTGTTCCAAACACCTTACACAAAATTATATGTAGAAAAAATAGCAAAAGCAGCTTGAAACGTGACCAAAAGTATAAAACTAAGTGTTCTGCCAGCCTGCATGGGCATTTGAATGCATATTGACAAGTGTCGTGCTTTGAGGGTTGTGGCTTTGCCAGGTGTCATCGGAGCGTGGAGTAGCAAGATGACCCTTTCTTGCATGGAGTCGCGCCCTTCTGGATCGGTGGTCAATAATACATGAATGCAACATTCATATAAAAATCTATAGAAGGCGGAGATTTACATCAGAAAATAAAAATAATCACATGTAGTTCACACCATTAGAAATCAATTTGCAAACGAATCTCTAGGTAACAAATTTCAAATGGTCAAAAGCAATAATAAAAGTATTTTACTATGAGGTTGAATTTCTATTGAATTGAAGACACATGTTTATTAATTTTAGAAATTAGATCTATATTACTAATTTGCAGCTCCAGCGAGAACGTCTACAAAGCCAATTTGAAAGTTCGAAAAGAGCTAGACACGAATATTTTACTATGGAGAATTTAGACTGCTATATATGCCTTTGAGCGTAGAAACCGCAAGGATGCACACTTTCGATCAGTCAACAATGGCATTAAATAAACATGGTATAATTTGGAAGCCGAAAATCTTTAGAAATTATAAAATTTTCAAGCAGATACAGGGTTTACCTCTCCAGATCTTGTGTACATACGCCCACTATCTTTACTATTTCTCTATTTGAGATCATGAGGGAAAACTGTGAGCAAGTACCACAGCACACCCCTGCCTCTTACTATGAGGTTGAATTTCTATTGAATTGAAGACACATGTTTACTAATTTTAGATATTAGATCTATATTACTAATTTGCAGCTCCAGCGAGAACGTCTACAAAGCCAATTTGAAAGTTCGAAAAGAGTTGGACATGAATATTTTACTATGGAGAATTTAGACTGCTATATATGCCTTTGAGCGTAGAAACCACAAGGATGCACACTTTCGATCAGTCAACAATGGCATTAAATAAACATGGTATAATTTGGAAGCCGAAAATCTTTAGAAATTATAAAATTTTCAAGCAGATACAGGGTTTACCTTTCCAGATCTTGTGTACATACGCCCACTATCTTTGCTATTTCTCTATTTGAGATCACGAGGGAAAACTGTGAGCAAGTACCACAGCACACCCCTGCCTCTTACTATGAGGTTGAATTTCTATTGAATTGAAGACACGTGTTTATTAATTTTAGAAATTAGATCTATATTACTAATTTGTAGCTCCAGCGAGAACGTCTACAAAGCCAATTTGAAAGTTTGAAAAGAGCTGGACACGAATATTTTACTATGGAGAATTTAGACTGCTATATATGCCTTTGAGCACAGAAACCGCAAGGATGCACACTTTCGATCAGTCAACAATGGCATTAAATAAACATGGTATAATTTGGAAGCCGAAAATCTTTAGAAATTATAAAATTTTCAAGCAGATATAGGGTTTACCTCTCCAGATCTTGTGTACATACACCCACTATCTTTGCTATTTCTCTATTTGAGATCATGAGGGAAAACTGTGAGCAAGTACCACAGCACACCCCTACCTCTTATTTCACTGTACTATACTATAGTATGCAAACTACCTTTTCCGCCTCAGATATTTACCATGCACTCACTGAAATCCAAATATAGCACTTCTATTCTACTTATACTGTTGTCCAGTGATTGTTATGTTTGGAAAATGGCACAATCAAGCCGCTACAGCGCATCCTATCTGAAGACACCGATAGCTAAGGTGCTTTCAGCTGCTCACAAGATCTTCCACTGCTCCAGATTCACTTGCAGAACCAGCTCCACAGCTCAGCCTTCTTACAGTGATCTATGCTGCTCCAACGTCACTGATTTTTGGCCCAACAAGTCTTCTTCTAACAGTGGATTTGCTTCTCCAATATCACTGTACTTAGGGCACAAAATAAAAGCAACTCACAGTGGTTTTGCCGCATCATGTACCACTATATAACAGCTTCAATGCATGTTGTTCACAAAAGACTTCCAGATCTACGACAATTATGCTTACCGAAACAATAGTAACTATGCTTCGCGAACAGGCGTCCCGACGGAGGAGGCAGCAACCGCCACGTTTCGCTCATGCTTTTACGGGCAGATACGCTGCCGGCTACGGCAGGGACTAGCTGCCCCACAGCCCTTCTTGTTTAACTTTATTTTTACTTAATGAAAGTGTGATTATGTAGGAAGAATTTAAATATAATGATAAAAACAGAAGTTAAAGTAGAAATAAGAAGCCGAGGACTCGAGGTTTACTGTAGCAGATATTTTGTGTTTAACGAAACTAAAAAGTCGTTTTTTGATAGAAGATCATTGACTAATGGAAGGATTCACCTCTAACTATCTGGATGGAGTGTTATTTCTCATATGATTGTAAAAACCTATTTTCTTAATTGAAAATATTATTTTCTATTTGTAAACTTTTTACAGTTTTTTTTTTTTAAGTTTACAGTTTTTTTTAATGGTTAATGATATTGTAGATACACTTTTGTTATTTTATTTTTGGTTGTCATAACTAATGTTTTTAGTTAAATTTAACAAAATATTTTATTGTTTCCTTTTGTTTAAATTTAATTATTTATGTTTTGAGTAAATTAATACGTTTTCAAACTTTCTAATAACATTGAGATACATTATCACATGTAACATTGAGATACATTATCACATGTTTGTGTTATAAAGTATTTATTTCTTTAAAAATCAAAATATTTTTGGGTCTATATTTATTATAAACTATTAGGTTAAACTAAATAATTTGTCATTTTCACATATGTGATAAAATTATTTAATATTGACTTAATATGCCTTTTTTCTCATTAACATGTAAGATTACTTTCATTAAAAATCATCTTGGTCTTGTGCTTCTTTGTTCTTTAGAATAAATTCTAGTAGCATTTTTTTCTTCTAAATCTTCCTCCCTTTAGTCTTGATGTATCTCAATTATGGGGAAAAGGTGCTCATTGGAAGGGCCTTATCTAAAGATATTAGTTACAGTGTAATATTGTCTCTGGCTTGTTTTGACCCTCTATATTTTATTTAATCATCAACATTGAATCTAGCAATCTAAAGCATTAATGAAATTACTTTAAGGTAACTTACATAAATTATCATTTGTGACAATCCAAGGGTTACCCCCTCTAGTCCAAGGGTAATTTTGAGCCCTAAAGTGATGAGGATTTTCTAACCTCCATAGCATGCCTTTGCATTGATTCTTAACTAGGATCGACCCAAGGGGCTTTAGGCTCCTGTGACACTTCTCTTTATCCATGTAGTATCTCTTCTAGTTGTTGTTTATATTCCTTCGTGTACCTCTCTAGGGATGTATTTCTTTCATTAACTCTTCTACACAACTAATTTTCTTTTAATAATAATAAAAAATATGTATTGCTAGAACTGAACAATATCTTAGCCTAAGTGGGACTCAATAGTGAAATCTTTGACTTGTCCTTGTACACATTGATGATAAAGGAATTTTCATCGTTGAAAAGGTGGTACTTGTTGGTTCTCCACATGAATATTTTTCATGTACATATAGGCATTTGAAAATGCAAATCCACACACATTAATTCGAACTACATCGAATTCGACTTCATCAATAAAATAACAAATGATAGCAAATTTAATTTTGCATTGTCTTGTTACCTTTATCTTTGCTTTATTGTTCACCCATGCTAATAGATATGGTCTAAGATGATATCAAACCTCCAATCCCAGTTTGTTGACAAACTTTGTTGCAATGAGATTTCCTTGTGAATTTGGTTCAAACAAAGCATCAACCTTTATCTTCTCAAACTCTTTTTTTATATGGGAGAGTTTATTCATCTCCTTCTCTCGTTATTGAAGGTTACTTAGATACACCCCCTTTTCACTAATGTGCAAACAATATTGTGATCCATTTCTCGAAACTTTCCATCTGATTACTCCAATCTATATATGATTATGATGTTTTTCTTCTTTGCATCCTTTCAGTTCTCAGGTTGAGATTTGGATGTAATTTCTAATACTTCTTCTCTTTGTGACCACCAACATTGTAGTGGTTATAGTGGTTGCTAATATCTTTGCACTAGTGTGCTATGGATTTATTTTTCTCTTTTCCTTTCCCCCTCTCCACTACTTCTTCCCTTCCATAGAAGCTTCCTAGTGTTCCTTTGGATTGAAATCACCTTACTTCCCTTTCCTCTACCCTATGTTTTCTAGTTATTGTTCCTATACACAATCCTAATCTTCCATTCTAGGTTTGAACAACATCACTTTCTTTCATAGATGGATATGTAGGCTCCTTGAATATTTGAGAAATGCATATGGATTATTAAGAGAGATACCCAAAGATATTGCCATCTTCTTGAATTATGTGGTCTTGTAAATTCAATATTTATCTCTACCTAAAGTAATGCCACCGAATCCACCAATCCTCTACATACCAAATGGGGTAGAATTGGGACTTTATGATATTTTAAAATATTCTCACTTAGTTACTAGAGGATCCCCCTCTAGCTTGATGGTTTCTGTATGACTTTTTCACGTGGTCAAGGCTTGGCTCTCTAATTTCAAATGAGCAAACACAATTTTATGTTTCTCATCTATGTGGTAAAAACTGAAGGAAACCTCTAATGGTTGCAATGAGTGATTTAATTTCAAATCATTGATCTCACCCTAAAATGGCTTGATGTCCACCTTCAATTCCATATTGAGGAGGGACTGTCAATGGTTCATGTTGCAAAAATTCAACTATGCTTTTTTGCATTTCTTGGACTCCTTCTCTTGTTCTACCTAATCCCTAGATTCACCCTTTGATCTAACCTCCATATTCTCCAAATAGCCTAAGCTTATTGGTAAAATCCTCCATGAGGAGGCTCACAATTTATATATGTGACTTGTGATTGTGGAAATTCAAATCTCTCCTCTACTAGATCTCAAGGATTATCATAAATTGATTTATTGGCAAGGGATAAGTTTTATGAGTTTATATTTAAATTGATTTTCCCCCTTGCAAATTCCCAAAAATTGCCCAACAAAATTTTCTCTGATACCAATGTGGTGTGTAAACAACCATGTATATTCCATTGGATAGCTCGTCACATCAGATTTGTGAAAATAAATCAAAATCTATATTGTGAAGCGTTATCTCCTTTTAGATTCCATATTTATTATTATTATTTTTATATATATGCATGAAATGTATAATATGTGGAAAATAGAGAATATGTAAATGCAGTCACTCACAAACCATAATCAACACCAAGATATGCTCTAGGAAACCCTTTTGAGAGAAAACCTAGCTGAAAGGTGAGGTTGCTTTTCTCTCTTTTGTTTGTAATGGAAATGATCCAAGTATAAGGGATAATGCACTCCTTATGGAGTTTCCTAATACCTATGGCCTGTGGGATTCTACATAACATAAACCCCTTCTATTATTCTATCTCTCTATCCACATTCGATTATTATATTCTACTATGGAATAAAATGCAAGAAAATAGAATGGAACTTATTTTCCTCCTAGTGGCCTAGGTATAGCATAATCTCATAGGAAACTAGGGGTTAAATTTGATCCATTCAACCCTCAACAGAGTCACAAATTGATCCTTCTAGAATGTTATTCATAGTCCCCAAATGGATAGTCTTTTTCTATGATAAGAAGGGGCTAATGTGGCATCCTCTCGAATTATGGTGGCCAATCATGATAAGCCAACTTATGGGAGGAATAATGTTTTCATATGAAATTTTACTGATATGATTATTGTGCCATTGGAATGTTCTTCAAGTGTAGAATGTCATCATGAGATCTCACACTCTAATAAGAAATTTTTACCCCCAGATTATGTCATTTAAGGCCTCAAACTATCCCATGAAAGTTTGAGACCCTAATTCTCCAAATGGTTTCCCATCAATAAAATTTCTCATTTATATTGAATCTTTCAATTTTTCCACTCAAAAAGCAGTGAAACGAATGACAAATTATATAGTTACCTAGTATAGATCATTAACACCAATTTAGAAGATCACAAGTATTTGTATATTATATCTACCATAGAGAATTTCTCTTTGTGATACTAAAAGTATGGAAGATGAAAAGAATTTTCTCTTATAATGTTCTAGTTATGCTCATATTAGATTTCATTTTCAAAATATTTATAGCACCACCAATATTCTTGACTTGTTTACTTATTCAAACTATAGATATTAAGAAATATTTTTTCTATTCTTTTCAAGCATAGAAATAAAATTCTAAAATAAACTAATTAATTCATTATTTTTTTTCCCTTAAGGATCAAGAGTCTAAAATTAGTCTTAGTGGATGATAACATTTAGTACCATCATCAAACTAAAGAGGTTAAAATAAAAGAGACATCAATGTTTTATTTTAATAGTATTTTTTATGGATTTTTTGAGAATCTTGAAAGTTACACATTTCCATGTTTTGTAATATGTTGATTGGCGTGTGTATTTTGGAATAGGGCTTCCAAAATTTTGACTTAATTATCAATAATTATTAGGTGAATGGTAGGGACTTAACCTGGATTGGAATATTCTAGAATATTATTAGTAGTTACACAAATCAAAGAGATTTATCTCCAAAGTAGTTGTGCCTTTTCTCCTTTTAATTAAATTGATTAAAATTAAGGAAAATTGTCATGTGAGTAAGTGCCATATGAAGTGAGTTATGGTTTTAGGGGCATGTAGTATTTATAAGCCATGGTATTGTAACAAAACCTACTTACAAATTAAGAATCTCCATGGTAAAGTGGGGGTAAATTTCCATGGCTAAGAATCTTGTTCCACGCTTTTTTAAATGTATCTATATATTATATATATATATATTATTTTATAATAATAATAATAATTTTGTGAATTTAAATTGTATTGCGTCAAAATTTCTTCAAACAAAAATAAAATATATCACTATTCATACTATGTCTAGTCATATTATTCCTTAAGGGAAACCAAAGTTGTTGACCATGGAAAAGAGTTCAGATCATTCAAAATGATAACAACTATCACTATGAAGTTCATGGAAACTAATATAAATGAACTATAAAAAATAAAAAGCAATTTTCGAGTGGCTAAACATAACATTAAGAGTTATATGATGTAACTAGGGCTAGATCTTGAGCATTGGTTCCGACTGGTGCAATGTAATACCCCTGCCCAGTTATGATGATGAAAATTTATGAACAAATATATTTATGCTGGAAATCAAAGGTTATTTTACGGGGGGATTCTTTCCTATGTATATATGTACACATTTTTTAAAGGCTAGCATGCCTAGGTATATATGCCTTTAATTGTTGTGAGGCCAGAGAAGCCATAAATGTAATTATGATGTAATTATTGTACATATACAAATAATGATAAAAAAATGGTTCACTGAAGAGCCCATTGCATGGTAAGGAGTATGGGGCCGTAATTCCATGGACAATGGAAACTATTGTGTGGTGTTTTGGTGAAAGGGAACTGGAGATTACGTCACTTTGGAGGATGCCACATGGTGATATAAAGCCATGCATATAAAAAGGCAGTGTTTTTCCTGTGAGGAGATTCAATCATTCATCCCTTCATGGTTGGATGGTGGGTTTAGTCAGTGAGTCCTGGGGTTGCACTCTGAAACTAACTAAGGTGTGGTTATATGTTAATCACGTCGAATTGGAAGCATCCTAGTTTTGTGAGCCTTGCTAGCTCTGAGATCTTGGTGGCTTTGTCTCATGGTCAAGGTAGCCATGGAGTTATGGTGGAAATCAGTTTGGAGATATTAATTAACTCCTGGGATTGGAATTTATAACTAGCTAGGTGTTATTTAGTTTGGTTGGTAAGGTAGGTAGACACTTAGAGAGCAGCAGAGCTCCTAGAGCTAAAGGCTAAGACCATTTCTAGCTGACTGTAAGGCACCCTGGAAGGTGGGCACTTCTAAGGGACTTCGACTATACCACTTCGGTGTAGTTCAAGGTGTTGAGGGATTTTATCCCCTAGGGCTTTTGGGCTGAACCCTAGCAGACTGGAAGTTGTCTAAATCAAGAAACATGCACACACACAACCATTATGCAAGAAAAAGCTATTTCTAAGGTAAGAAGGACGTACCTCAGGTCCTACGTTCGGGTAGTTCCTCAAGGGTTCAAACCCTTCTTCACGTCCCTTTCGCTCCTTTGCCCTGCAAAACCAACAATTCCAAAGAATGTAGCAGTATATGGACAAAGATTTATATGAAAATCATCTTTATGTTATACAAGAAAGGAGTTAGTTATAAACTTTTAGACATCCATTCATACATGAAATTCAAACATGAACATCATTAGCATAAAGAAAGAAGCATATCGGGAACAAGACGTGTTTCTTTATTAGACAAATAGAATAGTACAAAAAAGAGCAATATCACTTGAGCAACCTCTGTAGGCTCAAAGCTCAGCCTCCTTCTGGATCCATCCCGCCTCAAGCCTCTAGTAAACCTCCTTCCAATACTCACTCCAAGATGTCATAACTAAGGGATGAACATCAAATCACAAGGAAACAAGGGTTTCCTGTACAAATGGGGGAAGTGCAGAAGGCACAAGGGTCTTCAGACCTGATCAGGGGGAAATCTTAGTATAGTAACCTTTCTCTCTCTTCTCTCCTCCTTTAGGCCTTCCATTTGGTGTCTTTTTATACCAATTCCAAAGTAGTTTTTTAGTTAGGAATTGGTTGGGAACAGTTGAGGCCACGGGCACTAACATATGATCAGCAGGTAAAACCCGCGATCTCCACCCGAAAATAAGGAGTTTTATATTTTTTAAAGTGTTTTAATACATATACGCGGGTTGGGTATATATGAACCCGCGTATACACGCATTTAACTCAGGG
>APFE030046211.1:320141-362717 GCA_000404065.3 Pinus taeda | reverse complement strand
ATTTGTAATATTATGTTAATATAGGGAAGAATTCCCTATATATCTTTTAAAATTTAGAAAACATCTTCCCATCTCAATTAACTAATATAATATAAAGTAAACTATTAAAAAATAATAAAAATACATTACCATTTAATACTAAATTAAATTCATTCATATAAACACTCAAAGTTAAACATATCACCAAAATTGATATTTAACCATAGATCCAATTCTAGGAAAAAAAATACAAATATACACATCACAGCCAATGCGATAAAAAAAAAAAGGCAAGGATCAAGACTTGAGAAATTATAGAATTAACGAGGCCATCATCAAGACTTGAGGAATTATAGAATTAACGAGGCAATCATCCAGAGGTGAGGCAATAAGAAGATCATAATAAAAACAAAGTGCAATATTCCTATACACCTCTCTCAATGTGTCACTGCTTAAAGTATTTGATCAAACACATACCGTTTTGTTCTCATTACTTAATGATATCTTTTGGTGTTATTAGTTTAAGACCAAATAACAAACCACATAGACTCTTAACAACCTCAAGTTCAAATCATGATGTAAAGTCCAATTGATATTGCTCAGGTCTTTGGTATGACTCATCTTCATCATGATCAAGCCAGCTAGCATATCCCCATTCATACACACTAATACCAATAGGATTACACAATATTAAAAATATGATTATTTGTTTGTGAAGTAATTAATGATACAAGAATTTACACAATCTTATCAGTAAAACATGCACATAAATTTACTAATCATACACCTTTCTTATTCATTGATTCATCTAAAGGAAATTGATGTTTTTTCGCTTCCTATTAATCCATCCTTATATAAGTATACCATACAGTACTGTGGATTATTTAAAAAATTAATATTTTTTTTTTAAATTCAATATAGATTAAGATAGGCTATTAGTTTAAGAAATCATTATAATCCATATATGTAATGGTTAATGAATAGGACAGGGTTAAATGATGATTGTGTTATTGAAAATCTTTAGAAATGCAAAATTTTGATGAGAACAATGTACTATTTATGAACTTATAAATAGTAATAACAAAAAAATTATATAAAAGATAAAGTTATTTAAAAGTAATTGATAAAATAATGTTGATTATATATACGTATTATTATTCCAGGAATTAGTATACTTAGTCAAAAACAACATCTCGAATACAACCAAAACAATCGAAACTGCAACAAAGCTATTGAGAGGTAACCAAGGAGGATCCGGGAACTGATTTTGACCAAAGGCTATAGGGAACCACAACTAAAAAAAGATTTTACGTGACCTGCGACCACTCACTGACCAGCGTGTGTGAACACACTAAAAAAACGATTCTATATTATTCGTGTAAAAATAATCAGGTTTTTAAATTAAACTTTTTTAAAAAATTAAATAAGATTAAAATAGTTTAATATATCTTTATTTATATAAAAAAAATAAGTCACAACACTCAAAAATTAAAATTTATTGGAAAATATAGGAAAATTCACAGATTAATATAATTTTATTAAATAATTACATAAAAGCTTAGGTAATGAGGGTTAGCTCAATTGGTTAAGTCTTTGTTGTTAAGCATATTTGTTATTAGGAGGTCATGGGTTTAATTATCTTGATATCTTTAAGGTAAAGCTTTGTGTTTGAGCTAGTGGAAAGTGATCCCTTTGGGTCCATCTGCCTAGAACAATATTTCATAGGCTTTCAAGGTTAAACTTCATGTTTGAGTTGGTGGAAAGTGATCCCTTTTGGTTGATCTTCCTAGAACAATATTTTGTAGACATAACAAGTCACCAATCTCCAATAACCATGAAACACATTTAAAAAAAACTCTATAAAAATTCAAAGTTCTAATAAACATATTCAAAAACACAAAACATAATACTTCTTTCTTAAATAGGTTTTAATAAATAAATATATTTATAATTAAATTATTATATAAGCAATCTTATATTTATTAATTATTATTATATTATTATTATTAATTATTTGTTTTTCCGGTCTATGAATTTTAAAATAATTAGTTTTAATTTTAGAATTTAGTTAAAAAAATGTAATAAATAAAATAGTTTAATGTGTATTTTTATTTATAATAGCATTTGTTCTCCAAAAACATAAAAATCTTTATGAAAAATTGATTAAAATTAACCATTCTTAATATATATTCATCAATAATTTTATAAAAAGCCTTTAGGCTCAATTGGTTTGAGAGCGTTTTGTTGTTACTACTTCTGTTATCCCTGAGTTTGAGTTAATTTAATTCGTCTCCGAGCTTCACCTTCAACTTTTGTGTTTTAAGCTAATAGAAAGGATTCCTTTCAAAAATTCAAACATATCTAATAAAATTATAAAAATTCTGAAAATATTAAAAAACACAAACATTATTATTATTATTATATTATTATTATAATTTTCTCTCATGAATATGTACTATTTATAATAATGTACTATTTATAATAATGTAGAGATATATCTCTCATTTCTTATATCATGTCATCCATTGTTGTACCATCCTATTATGAAGAGACCGACAGACATTCCTTCCGCTGCCTGGCATTATCATGCCATCCCATTAATCTTATCCTATCAAGCGAACAACATTCCTTCGGAGAGAATGTTTATAATCTAGTCTATAATAAGGTGAGAAAATATATCACGCTGCCATTGCCGTACCTCTCTAATTCAATAGTCTATCTCGAATGACATGGAAAGATTATTAGAAAGATAGAATATCAAATATGGATTCATAATTAAAATATAGATAAGGACATATTTTAATTTATTTTATTATATCGAAATTATTGATTTTAAGAAATGGATTAGTGCTTCTAGAAAATTTTACATGTGACTCGGTGGATGAGTGCATTGTATATAATTGAACGTACTAACATGACTGGGCACACCGCTGTGACCGTTGTAATTGAGCACCAGCATATTGAGGTGTATCATGTGCAATCGCGATATTTAAAAACCCGTGTGCAACATAATAAGCTAAAAAAATTAAAAACAAACCACGAGGTGTACCAAATGATGTCATTGGCAATGTGATCTACAAGTGTACACGTCTTTGTATCCATATGATACATATGGTGAAGGTAGCTTTAGTGCTCGATCATTATGCATTCTTCATGTGGGTATATATATTACTTAATTTAGAATTAAAATGATATATATTTTAATATATAAAATATCAAATGTATGGTTAGTAGGGTTTTGGATTGATGGTGAATGAGTGTTTTGTTAAGATATTTCATGTAAAAAGGAAATCTCTTACATATTTACTTATATATATGTTAATGTGAAGTGCATATTAATATATGTTTAATGTGTTGTTGATTATCATTAATGTATTTTTCTTCATATTATTCATCGTGTGTCACCAAAACTAACATACATGATATGATCGATGTATTCATGTTACAAGTTGTTGAAAATTATGTAGTATAGTGCATATAATCTTCCAAACATTGTTGATGTAGAAGCGTTCTAGAATTGTCCTAGTTGTTAAAGAAGCAAATATATCTTTTATATATATTTAGAATAATGGGTTTATAAGCACACGAGGTAGCTCGATCCACAGTCGTTTTGATAGTGAGGAGTTATGTCCCTAGAGTTTCCAAGTTCAAACCATGTGGGCCAGCAAAAAAAAATAAACATAAAAATAAAAATAGGTTCATATGATTTTGACATAACCCAGCCCACACTTCCACGAGTTCTCGGCTTTACACTTGTTGTTGGACTTTATGACGTGTTAGATTTGGGTGATTGTGTTCGGCGGTTGCATGCAATGTGGTCAGTAGATATTTGTTTGGCACTGGGAGTAGTTAATGATGCATTCAATTTCCACCTACGAACCTCGGGCCTCATTCCTCCGTTTGTTCTTTGGCCAAAACGCTTTGGCTTCCCGGTCATTCGCGATTGTTTTGTCCCGTTGTGAGGTTTCTGCGAGGGTTTGTTGGGTATACTGTATGGTTCTAGCTCTAGCGAATATGGAAATATCTGATTCTCCTCCGGTTATGACTGTGGGCGAATACCAGCCTTCCGAATTTGGTTATGTGTTTACTTGTGGTTTTCTCCTGTGGCCCGAATCTATTCTCGCTCTAGAGGTGCGCTCACTCGAACTCTATTCGCACGGTAAGATCCTTTGGTCTCGTCCTGTCATTCCGTTATAGTTTGGGTATAGAGTCTGGTCTCTCGTCCAATAATCGCTCCTTGTTATTGTTTTATTGCCTCTGTTATCGTATGGTTGCTTCTGCTATTATTATCATTGCCTCGGGTCTCTGTTCTGTGTGTGAAATGGCTTAACTTCTAACGTCTTTGGATTCAGGTAGCAAGATAATAGAATTTTGTGGCTCAGAACAGGTAACTGATCCTTTCCCTGATTCAATTCAACCCCCTTCTAGCGTTGATACTGACCAAAAATTCTCCTTCTGTCTCAGCTCTGTCGATTTGTCACTTGCTCTACTCCTTGAACCCTTGGTCCGGCTTACTCAGGTAATGTATAGAACCCTCCTGCTTCTATGTTTGCTTCGACTTCAGTTCATCACTATATCAATGTATTAACTATGCTTTGTTCGTATGTGCAGGTCAATGGCTCGACCTGGGTACACAGGTTCCTTTTGGATTCGATCTTCCAAATGTAGCAACTCTTTCTCTGCTGGTAGGCTCTAGCTCTTCAATCCATCAATGCAATGTTGGGGTCTTGAGTTTTCTGTAGGGTTTGTAGCTTGCCGTTTTTACTTTTTGTATGTAACCTATGTCACTTCCGAAGATGGAACTTTCGTCTGGTTGTAATTCCTATTTTGGTTAATTGTTCGTTTGAATTATGGGGGTTGCTGTTACCAAACCCTAGGCTAGGGTTTGTCCACTCTGGACGTGGCACTTGTTTTTATTTATGACTGAATGAATGTGACACATCTATATCTTGGTCAATAACAATGAGAACATAGTTTTGTTAAATTCGTTTCACTTATGAAAATTATGAGGAATTGTTCGAAAGTACCTTTGTTGTGGTTTGGTTTCTCTGGCACTCTGTTTCCGGTTCTTTATCCTCTTGGTCGTCTTGTTGTATGACACTGTTCGGACGGTGGTTTAACTCGTTGGTTCTTCGCTGTGTATTTGGACATTTGCATGAATTCGATGTGGTTTGTTTGTTTGATGAGAACACAAGGAAAACACGACCTTACGGTGGTCGTTCACTGTTTGTTAGCACTGTTCCTTACAATTCGATAAATGAAAAGTACAGTATTACAGTAAATAGGCAATGATACAGATGGACAATTTTTTTGGAAATAAGATTTGTCTTTATTTTTATTTCTTTATTATGAAATTGCTGAACCTTTTCCCTTTCTTACATTGCGATATTTATACATCGTTGATTTACAGTTAATTGAAACTGCAATTGTTTGTCAGTTGAACATAAATGATATGGTTGTGTAACTACAGTTCGGTTATCATTACAAGATTTTCATTTAGATAATTTTGTCTTTTCTTTTCTAAGTTGATAGATCAATTCCTAAACTACTGTTTATTATTGTTGAACCATAAAAACCATAACCGACATTTAACTTCGAACAACATAGCAACTAAAAGTAAAATAAAATAAAATCCTATCTAATGGCCTTATAAACTAATTAAAAAAAACAATCCAACTACTCAAACAACCTTCCAACCTGGCAGAGACTTCACCCGGTCATGGTGAGTTGGATGCTCCTGCATCAGGCTCCCGGGGCAAAAAGAAATCATCGCTCCGGTCCATGAGCTTCTCGACTGAAGACCCTGTCTATTCAATTTGCCTAGCATCAAGCCATGAATTGTCCTCAATAGGACGGTTCTTCCACTTGACCAGGTATTGTACATACTACTTACGCCAAGTTCGTTTAACCACCTGAGTGTCGAGAATGCTTTCGATCTCGAGAGGTTGAATGTAAGCCATCTGTCTCTTCCAAGCTTCTCCTTCATACTGGGTATTTCGTGTGGATCGCGTGGTTCCATCTTCTTCCTTCCTCTCTGGGTCAGTTATATAAGGGAACAAGTTTGCTACGTTAAAGACAGGTGAAATGCCTATTCCGTGTGGCAACTGTATCTCGTAGGCATTTGCCAAAAATTTCCGAAGGACTTTGCAAGGTCCTATGTTTTTATACTTTAGTTTATTGTACGTACCTTTAGGGAAGCGTTCTTTGTGTAAATGCACGAGGACCTCATCCCCCACGTTGAACTATACTTCCCTTCTCCTCAAATCTGCTTGTTGTTTATACTTTAAGATGTTGTCCTGCAATTTAATTTTTACCTGTTCATGCAAATCTCTCATTGCATTAGAGAAATCTTCTCCATTTGCACTTCGCCCTTCCTACAATCCAAGGTCCTGTAGTTCATGCACTCCGCGTGGATGCATGCCGTATAGGATCTGAAATGGATTGAAACTTGTGTTGCGGTTGGGCGAGTTGTTGTAAGCGAACTTGGCCTGTGCAAGTGCTCAATCCCACATCTACGAATTCTCTCCAACCAGGCTTCGTAACAGGTTTCCCAGACTCCTCTTTACAACCTCTGTTTGCCATCGGTTTGCGGGTGATATGCAGAACTGTAGCTTAGCTTTCTATCCATTTTTTTCCATAAGGTATGCCAAAAGTGTCCGTGAACTTCACATCCCTATTCGAAAGGATAGATTTAGGCAATCCATGTAACCTGACAATCTCATTGAAAAACAAGCGGGCCACGTGGGTGGCATCACTGGTTTTTCTGCAAGGAATAAAATGAACCATTTTTTAGAATCTATCCTATACTACCATTACCGATTCGTATCCCCATTGTGTCTTAGGTAGACCTAAGATGAAGTGCAAGCTGACTGAGTCCCATGGTCTGCCTGGAACAGGTAATGGTATATACGGTTCTGTGTTTTGACTGTGACCCTTTGCTAATTGGCACACTTTGCATTTTGCTACGAATCGATGTACATCTCTTCGCATCTTTGGCCAAAAGTGGAAATGACTGAGCTGCTCAAGGTCTTGTCCATGCCGAAATATCCAGCCAAACCTCCACTATGCTTCTCTCGAATAATATTCTCCCTCATCGAGCAGTCAGGTATGCACAGTTGTCCTCCCTTAAACAAAAACTTCTCTTGTAGATTGTAGTCCAACTAAGGTCTGTTATCTCTCACTAAGGGATTCTGACATGCCTCACAGGCCTCCTTAAAATCTGTATCCTTCTGGTATAAGTCTTGTAAGTGCTCGAAACCTAGCACCTGCATGGTGCTTTCCTACAGAAGTAAAGCTTTCCTACTCAACGCATCTGCCAGCTTATTTGCTTGCCCACTAATATGCTTCAATACGAAATTGAAACTATACAAATACTCCACCCATTTGGCGTGTTTGTGGTTTAGCTTGTGTTGCTGCATTACATACTATAGTGCAGAATTATCTGAAAACAACACAAATTCATTTCACAATAGATAATGCCTCCAGTGTTTTAATGCCTGTATAGCAGCATAGAACTCCTTATCATACAATGAGTATTTCTGTCGACTCTCATTCAGCTTCTCGTTGAAAAATGCTACAGGCTTATCCTCTTGATTGCGTACAGCTCCAATCAATGTCCTGCTGGCATCATAAAGAATCTGAAATAACTTCTTGAAATCTAGTAATCTTAGGATCGTCCTCTCAGTAATCTTTCTCTTTAACAACTCGAAACTTCTCTCCGCTACCTTTGTATATCAAAAAGGCTAGCTAGCCTTTTTGATGGTGTCTAGCATGGGCGCACAAATTTCGTTGAAATTCTTTATGAATTTCCTATAAAAACTCGCTAGTCCGTGAAAACTACATACCTCAAATAATTTTTTCGGAGATGGTCAATTCACTATCACTACCACCTTCTCTGGATCCATCTTCAGTTCATTCTGTGCTATTACAAACCCCAAATAAATCAATTCCTTCTGCAGAAAAGTACATTTCTTCAAATTTATTAGCAATTTATTCTGTTGTAATTTCTCCAGCACCTTACGCACATGTTGAAGGTGTTCTTCCCTTGTCCTGCTGAAAATAAGTATGTCATCCAAGTATACTATCACAAACTTCCCAATGTACTCCTTTAGCATCTCATTCATTAACATCATGAATGTACTGGGCGCATTGCTTAGTCCAAATGGCATGACCAGCCATTCGTACAGCCCCTCATTCATCTTAAAGGTTGTCTTCCATTCGGCCCCCTCTCGTATCTGAATCTGATGGTACCCGCTCTTCAAGTCTATCTTAGAGAAATAAGTTTCCCCGCTTGAACAATCCATCATATCATCCATCCGTGGTAGTGGAAACCTGTACCAGATGGTGATTTTATTGATGGCCCTTGAGTCGGTGCACATCTGCCACTCTCCTCCCTTCTTGGGAGCGAGGACCATTGGAACAACGCAAGGGCTTAAGCTTTCCCTTACCAATCCCTTGTCCAATAGCTCTTGCACCTACTTCCTAATTTCTTCATTGTCTTTAGGACTCATTCAGTATGCCGCTTTGCTTAGCAAACTGGGTCCGGGTATGAAGTCAATATGATGAATTATGCTCTGTTTGGAGGGTAACTTGTCTGGAAAGTCATCTACAACTATGTCCATAAATTACTGCGACATTTGCTGGATCTTCGTAGGTAAATCTAATACCTCTGTATGCAACAATATTGTCCTTGCTTTCTTTACAACTACATAACCTATCTCATTGTCCTCAACCTGTTTTAAAAATTGTTTCCCACTGACCAACAATGTTCTTGGTTCACTAGTCTCTGTTGTCCCTTCTTCCTTGATTGGCACAAGCGTATGCTTGATTCCATCCTTCACAAATTTATAATAGTTCGTCAATCCATCGTGTACCACCTTCCTGTTGTACTACCAAGGTCTGCCCAACAGTATGTGACATACATCCATCGGCATGATGTCACAAACAACTTTGTCCTTATATCTACTTATTTGAAACTCGACCTCGCTTTGTTCATCCACTAGCAACTGATGGCCTTTTTGCAGCCATGAAACTTTGTAAGGGTTGGGATGCTTCAAGCGTTTCAACTCCAATTTTTCCACCATCTCCGTGGACACTAAATTCTCAGTATTACCGCTGTCAATAATTAACTTACAACACTTACCTCACGACTTACAAATTGTTCTAAAAAAAGACTTCCACTGCGTTTGTTCGGTGACCTCCTTGACTGGTTTTAACAACACCTTGTGTAGCACTAGAGCTTCCCCTGTCTCTGGAGCATTCTCTACTTCTTGAGGAGGTGCTGCTACTTCCTCTGGTTGTGCCACATATGCATCCCGATGTCTAGCTTGATTTGCTTCTGGACATTCAAACGATTGATGTCCCCATTTATGACACCTATAAGACTGATAACCAGCCCCTCTACCTCGGCCATTTCCCTTGCCTCACTGGGATGACCTATTGCCTCTCGCGTTATCACCTCTATTTGCTGATCTGAAAGCTTTGGAATTGATGCCTTCCTTGTTGCTATTAGTAGTTTGGCCTCTGCCATAGGACTAGCCTTTCCCTCTGCTGGCTCCTCGTCCTCTTCGGGCATTCTGTCTTCTGGTAATTTTCTCTTCAACCTTCATCGCACTCTGATACGCTTCCTCAATGTTGTTCGGAGACAAAATACTGATTTCATCCAAAATATCTAACCTTAGCCCATTAATATACCTGGCTCTTCTTTTGTTGTATCCTCTGTATATCCGGTTCGCAAATTCACTCGATAGAACTCCCCCGTGTACTCCGTCACCGTCAATCCTTTCTATCTCAGATTCTGCACCTACCTGTGCAATGCAAACTAATAGTCCCTCGGTAGAAATCTGCCTTTTAACTTGGCCACCATCCTTGACCAGGTTTTAATCGGCACCTCGTTCAATCTTTTCCTCTCATTCTAGACACTATCCCACCATAGGGTTGCGTGTTCCTTCAGTTTCGTCGCAGTGAACTTAACTCTGCAGTCTTCAGTGACTTCCTCGAACTCAAAATACTTATCCATCTCACTGATCCAATCCAATAAAACTTCGATAGACAGGCTGCCGTCATAAGTCGGGAGTTCTGGCTTGTGTTTACTGGTTGCTACTAAAACAGATCTCAACAATCTCACTTCTGCAGACTCACCTTCTCGTCCATCTGCTACTCCTTCAACTTCCTCTTCACTGTCATCACCTATTTTCGGATCTCTTCATCTACCTACCTCTACTGCCTCGAAATGGGCAGCAAGAATTCTGATCTCCTCTCTCAATCCTTCCTCTACCAATCTTCGAGCACCTCTTCCACGACCTTGCCTTCCTCTCTCCATTCCTCCTACTAACATAAACAACTACTCTGATACCACTCTGACGTAACCCAACCCACACTGGCCCACACTTCCACGAGTTCTCGACTTTATGACTATTTTTGGACTTTATGACATGCTAGATTTGGGTGATTATGTTCGATGGTTGCATGCAATGTGGTCAGTAGATATTTGTTTGGCACTGGGAGTAGCATATGATGCATTCAATTTCCACCTATGAACCTCGGGCCTGGTTCCTTCGTTTGTTCTTTGGCCAAAACGCTTTGGCTTCCCAGTCATTCACAATTCTTTTGTCCCGCTGTGAGGTTTTTGCGAGGGTTTATTGGGTATATTGTATGGTTCTGGCTCTGGTGAATAAGGAAATATCTGGTTCTCCTCCGGTTATGATTGTGGGCAAATACCAGCCTTCCGAACTTGGTTATGTGTTTACTTGTGGTTTTCTCCTATGGCTTGAATCTGTTCTCGCTCTGGAGGTGCGCTCGCTCGAAATCTATTCGCACGGTAAGCTCCTTTGGTCTCGTCTTATCATTTTGCTACGGTTTGGGTTTAGAGTTTGATCTCTCATCCGATAATCACTCCTTGTTATTGTTTTATTGCCTCTGCTATTGTATGGTTGCTTCTACTATTATTATTGTTGCCTCGGGTCTCTGTTTTGTGTGTGAAATGGCTTAACTTATGACGTCTTTGGATTCAAGTAGAAAGATAATAGACTTCCGTGGCTCAGAAAAGGTAGTTGATCCTTTCCCTGATTCAATTCGACCCCCTTATAGCGTTGATACTGACCAAAAATTCTCCTTTTGTCTCAACTCTGTCGATTTGTCACTGGCTCTGCTCCTCGAACCCTTGGTCTAGCTTAATTAGGTAATGTATAGAACCCTCATGTTTCTATGTTTCCTTCGACTTTAGTTCATCACTATATCAATGTATTGACTGTGCTCTGTTCGTATGTGCAGGTCAATGGCTTGACTTGGGTATGTGGGTTCCTGCTAGATTCGGTCTTCCAAATGTAGCAACTCTTTCTCCGCCGGTAGGCTCTAGCTCTTTAATCAGTCAATGCACTGTTGGGGTTTTGAGTTTTCTATAGGGTTTGTAGCTTGCCGTTTTTACTTTTCGTATGTAATCTATGTCACTTCCGAAGATGGAGCTTCTGTTTGGTTGTAATTCCTGTTCTGGTTAACTGTTCGTTTGAATTATGGGGGTTGCTGTTACCAAACCCTAGGCTAGGGTTTGTCCACTCTGGACGCGGCACTTGTTTTTATTTATGAATGAATGAATGTGACACATCTATATCTTGGTCAATAGTAATGAGAACATAGTTTTGTTAAATCCGTTTTACTTACTAAAATTATGAAGAATTGTTCGAAAGTACCTTTGTCGTGGTTTGGTTTCACCAGCACTCTGTTTCCAGTTCTTTATCCTCTCGGTTGTCTTGTTGTATGACACTGTTCAGATTGTAGTTCAACTCATTGGTTCTTCACTCTGTATTTGTACATTTGCATGAATTCGATGTGGTTTGTTTCTTTGACGAGAACAAAAGGAAAACACGACCTTATGGTGGTCATTCACTGTTTGTTAGCACTGTTCCTTATAATTCGATAAATGAAAAGTACAGTATTACAGTAAATAGGTAATGATACAGATGGACAATTTTTTTGGAAATAAGATTTGTCTTTATTTTTATTTCTTTATTATGAAATTGCTAAACCTTTTCCCTGTCTTACATTGCAATATTTATACATCATTGATTTATAGTTAATTGAAATTGCAATTGTTTGTCAGTTGAACATAAATGATATGGTTGTGTAACTACAGTTCGGTTGTCATTACAAGATCTGCATTTACATAATTTTGTCTTTTCTTTTCTAAGTTGACAGATCAATTTCTAAACTACTGTTTATTACTGTTGAACCATAACAACCCTAATTGACATTTAACTTTGACCAACATAGCGACTAAAAGTAAAATAAAATAAAATCCTATCTCATGACCTTATAAACTAATTAAAAAAACAATCTAGATACTCAAACAACCTTCCAACCTGGCAGAGACTTCACCCGGTCATGGTGAGCTGGATGCTCCTGCATCAATATTAGATAAAGATAAAATATAACTTCAGTTCGCTAACACATACTCACATCCCCACCAAAACTTATCCCCTTATTCATGCATTTACACCTCAAAAATATGAAATAGTTGTAAAGGTAATTTTGCTATAACCTTTTCCATATAATGCTTGTAGAGGTTGTTGGAAACTATTTCCATGTGCCCACCAAAATTCTATGCTAGATTCATATACTTCATCACCCAAAAGGTGAAAACAAAGATAAGTATGCTAGTTGGAAAATAAATGCTAGAATTTCTTTGCATTCTTGAAGGAAAAATATTTTTCAACTCTCTCAAGAGAGAAAAAATGAATTGGGAGAGGAATGTGAATGATCAATAGTCTCGAGGAAATAAAAGGAATGGTGTTTAAAATGCAAGCATTGTAAAACATAGTGATAATGGTGAAGAATGACAGTAAGGGCATGTTTTACTATGTAGAAGTCAAGCATATAAAAAAGATTGTCCTATAATTTTAATAGATTGAAGATTGATGGTCCATGGTTGAGAAAAATGGCATGTCTTATGGTGAAGCATGCAGTATGGATGAATGAATGAAGTTTGTTTGCACGTTTTTGTAAGCACAGGGACTTTGAGGTGAGGAAATGTACGTAGCTTGATTGAGTGCCTTTTAAGCCCTTGATCAAGTAATATTTTAGCCCTCAATTGAGTTACTTGAGGGCTTAAATATTGCTCAATCAAGCAATAAAACAAACCCTCAATCGAGTTCCTATATAACCCAAGGCTATCAAGGAACTCGATCAAACATTATTTTCAAATTTCCCATAAATAAAAGATATGCGCGATATATTTAAAAAAAGGCTCAATCAAGCTCTTTTTCTTCAAAATCCCTGGTCGTGGTTTGCGCAAGCCATTTTTTGCAGACCGCGGATTTTGTAGCTCGACCGAGAATCAAAATCTCAACCCATTTTTCGAGGAGCCAATATCTGGAGATCGAGGTAGGTTTTATGTGATTTATACTTATTCCAATTTTTATTTCTTACAAATGAAAAAATAAATTAATTTTAAATGAAAACCATCACAAAAACCACAAAAAAACACCAAGAAAACCATTGAAAACCACTAAGAAGACCATAAAAACCTAATTAATTTTTTGTAAACTTAAAAGAAGGTGGAAAAAATGTTAAAAGATGGTTGGAAATTTGTTGAATTTTTTTTCATTTGTTGAAATTTTTTGGTTTTCTTTTTACATTTACAAACACTTCAACATTCTTTGTGTTAATTGGTTTGATTATATATATATATATATGGGGAAAGGTGGAATTTTCACAATTTGAAATAATTTGAAACTAGTAGTATAAATATTTAAAGAAAAGTGAACTTTTTGACAAATTTAAAATAATGTGAAGTAAATAGTTATTATGATTATGAATTTTTTTTAGTAACTTATATAAAGGGAATGTTTTTATTTAAGGTGATGTTTTGACTTATTTTTATATCTTTTATGTTAATTTTTTTAACAGTAATGAGTATATGGAATTTTTTTTGTCAGTTAAAAGTATTTTATTAAGTTGTTAAAAGATTACATAGGGTCTCACCATTCAACTATGTTCTTCTAGCCTCAATCTGATCAGATTTGTTTGCTAGAAGAACACAAAAATAGTTACAAAATGCCAAAACTTCCTTGGTACAAAAAACTAGAAAGCCCAATATGACCCAAATATCCCTAAGATATACATGGACCCTATTATCATTAGTGCACTTGTTGATGACCCAGATCATTTCCAGGAGGATTTGGAAATTCAAGGTCTTTATGAACATGGAACTTTACATGTGTTAGGTAACCCTCAATCTGCTCCATGCACTTGGAAAGCCTATGATCGCCTATGCAAAGTGACACATGCCTATCGAGTATACTCCATTGATTACATTGAATATCATTAATGAAATTGATGATTTCATTGTGGTCCTCATGTTTGTCAATATTCAGCGACTCCAAGAGCATAGTGACATGTCTCAATTGTGTTTCTAGTGTGTCAAGGGAGGTGGGGAGAAGAACATGGTTAGGTGACTGCTACAAATTATTAACCACCACCTCATCCAGGTTAGCATCCTGAACATATCCTCCTTCCCCTGTTTCCTCTACTCTTTTTTGTTCCACTCCTAGGTTGCATAGACGAACTCCTCTCCATGATATACCCCTATACCTCATCATTTTGAATGCAACACCAATCCAATATTCTTGGCACTCCTCCTCTGTCACTACACCCGAAGCCCCATATTCCACTAACACCTAACCACTTACTTCCTCAAGCCTAGATGTTCATAATCACTCTACTTTAGTGGGTAGTTGAATCACTCTGAACCCATCACTGCTAGAAACCACTAGATGGATCCTATGCCAATGATTATCAATACAAACCCTAGGATACCCCTTTTGAGCTTTAATTGGGCATAAGCAGAGTGAGGAGCCCCGTACCTTTCCAATTCAGGGTCAATCTTCTCCTCCGAACATATCTTTGGCTGAGAGGTTCGAAGATTGTATATATATATATATATATATATTTATATAGAGAGAGAAGAGAGAGAGGAGAGAGAGAGAGACGAGAGAGAGAGAGAGAGAGAGAGAGAGGTGAAATTTTCACAATTTGAAATAATTTGAAACCAGTAGTATAAATATTTAAAGAAAAGTGAAACTTTGACAAATCTACAATAATGTGAAGTAAATAGTTATTATGATTATGATTTTTTTTTTCTTTGTAACTTATATAAAGGGAATGCTTTTATTTAAGGTGATGCTTTGACTTATTTTTATAATTTTTATGTTAATTTTAACAGTAATGAGTATAGGAATTTTATTTTTTTGTCAATCAAAAGTCTTCTATTAAGTTGGCAAAATATTACATAAAGTCTGACCATTCAACTATGTTCTTCTAGCCTCATTCTAACCATATTTGTTGGCTAGAATAACAACACAAACAATAGCTACAAAATGCCAAAACTTCCTTGGTACAGAAAATTGGAAAGCCCAATATGACCAAAATATCCCTAAGATATACATTTACCCTATTATCAATAGTGCACCCGTTGATGACCCAAATCATTTCCAGGAGGATCTTGACATTCAAGGTCTCGACATGGAACTTTACATGTGCTAGGTGACCCTCACTTTGCACCATGCACTTGGAAAGCCTATGATGGCCTTTGTGAAGTGACACATGCCTATCCAGTATATTCCATTGATTACATTAAAAATCATTAACGAAATTGATGATTTCATTGTGGTCCTCATTTTTTTCCATACTCAGCTACTCCAAGAGCATAGTGACATTTCTCAATTGTGTTTCTAGTGTGTCAAGGGAGGTGGGAGAAGAACATGGTTAGGTGACTGCTTCAGATTATTAACCACCACCTCATCTAGGTTAGCATCTTGAACATATTCTCCTTCCCCTGCTTCCTCTACTCCTTTTTGTTCCACTCCTAGGTTGCGTAGATGAACTCCTTGCCATGATCTACCCCTCTACCTTATCATTTTCACCGCAATACCAATCCGATATTCCTAGCACTCCTCCTCGATCACTACACCGCAAGCCCCATATTCCACTAACACTTAGCCACTTACTTCCTCAAGCCTATATGTTCAGAGCCACTCTACTTTATTGGGTAGTTGAAGCTATCGAAACCAATCCTTGCTCTACACCACTAGGTGGATCTTATGCCAATGATTATGAATACAAACCCTAGGATACCACTTTTGAGCCTTAATTGGCATAAGAAGAGTGATCAGCCCTGTCCCTTTCCAATTTAGGGTCAAGCTTCTCCTCTGAACATATCTTTTGCTAAGAGATTCGATTAAAGAGAAATTAGATCCACCACTCTAGTTTTTACACTCCCCACTACCCCTTAACTATATAAAATTGTGTTTAAGACTCAAGATAATCCACCGCAAAAAAAGTCACCAACTTCAAATTTTTAAAGTAAGTGAGTAACCCTCTTGCTTCTCCACTATGAACTAGGTATGATCGAGAGGCTAAGATTTTTTGAGCTGGAGACTACAAATTTGAGATACCATCCCTACCAACACCATGAACAAACGCACTATAAATACTATGTTACTCGATTTGGAAGCTTACCGGTGTAATTAGAACCAAGCGCCAATGCAAGCGCCAATGCAAAAAAGTCAGTTGGGTTGTCAGTTATGAGATCTCCCCAAACTCTTCTCGCCAATCCCACCACAAAAAAGGCACTAATTTTACTTCTCTCCAAGGTCCCAAATTAGGCATTGATGGCATCTTTCAGAATGCCAAGAAAAATACCGCTTAAGGCCATTTGCTAGTATACCGTAAATTTAGAGACGAAGTGGTTTGTACTAGTTGGTGGCCTATACAAACACGTTTCTACCTATACCACCTTCAACTCTTCCCATGCACTAGTGTACTAACAATTCCCTCCATCTATCCACTTGCTTATAACTACACCACTCCATTCTCTCAAGCCATATGTTGTGTGACTACATGTATACCCACATGCCATTTGTATGATGCTCAATTATCAAGGAGGAAACAAGGCGTGCCTTCTTTCCCCTCATCATTCTCTCTACCACCTCCATCAAGTGGGGTATATGGAAATTTTATTTTTATTTTTATGTAATTTGATCAAGTCAAAATGTTTAAATAACATAACATAACAACACATTACAAGATCTCTTCCATACTTGGATAAAGGGTGCAATAAACTTATTTACAAATAAAAATTTCCAAACTCAAAGCCAATATTCATCACCTTAGTATGTGATTACCACTTGTCGAAAATGCAACAAGAAAATCTAGTTTTGAATTTGCCTTGGTCAAACTAGATTAAAATTTGAATTTGTATTTCAGTATAATACTTGGAGGTAGTTAAGTAAGGAGACATGGCTCTTGTCACTCATATAACTTAGTAAATTTGAGTTGGAGACACTTGAGTTCAGTTCTACATGATTGATTCTTAATTTGTAGCAATCTATTTCAATTAATTTGAGTTATTGTCATTATAAATAGTTCTAACTATCAAAGGAAATAATGGAGTTTAATTTGTGGATATGTGACTTCAACCACAATAAGTGATCAGCCAGTTAACTGATCAATCAACCCAAAATAATTGTTTCATGCAGAGAATTTGGATTACCTAGTTGAGATAGATATTTCAAGGTAGTGTACTATTATTTGTAACATATTCCCATGTGTAGAGGTGGTGCATGAAGTTAGAGATTGACCTAAGGATATTTCACAATTCCTTGGTGTGAAATTCCTAAAAAATAGGGGAAATTTCCCAAGGGAACAACAAAAGGAAATAGGATCTTGGTAAGGCTTGAAATTGGCTAAGTTTTGGGCTAGGTTCAGTCAGTCAAGCATAGGGATAGAATATACACTTGCAGGGTGTGCTCAGGCTTGAGAAAGCATTGTATTTCTTCTATATTCTCTTGTTGATGCAATACAAATATTAAGCGGTTTTGAGCAATTTATTTCCCCAAGATAAATTTGTGTACAAGTGTGATGCTTCCTTTCGCATGTCTATGATTGTTGTTTTGGATGTTGAAATAAATTTTGCAAATCAGTAGAGTAGCTTCAACACTTTTTATTTAGAAAATTTCACGAGTAGTATTAAATATACACATTAAATTCTACATGGTATCAGAATTGGAATCACTGTGGAGAAGATATTTTGAAGTTGTTATTACAAGAGATTAGAATTTGAAGATGAGTGTTGTAGGTTTTCTTTAGGACTGAAAAGATGGATTTCAATGGAATCATGCTTGAGTATGCCTTGGAAGGAACCTCAAACATTGTTGCATGGAAAGACCACATGGAGGCAGTATTAGATGATAATGGTATGCTAGAATACATCAAGACAGATGTAGCAAAAACCCAAGTATTTGATTCCTAGAATCTTGCTCAATCGGAGAAGGATGTCACCAAAGTGAGGAGAATCATATTGGAAGGAGTTTGGGATCATATTCTCTTAAATATACATAGAAAATAGACTATGTTCACGATGTGGAAATAACTGATAGAATTGTTTGAGAACAATAGTGACCACATGAAGCTGGCACTCATGGCCAAGCTTCAAAGTATCAAGATGCAAAAGAACAACACAATTTTGTAGTACCTGAGCAGGTTTACAGAGTGTCATGATGAACTTGGCATGGTCATTTTTAATGTCCCTAAAGAATACTTGGTAGCTCTAGCCCTTTTGGGCCTTCCCAAGAGCTGACATAGCTATCAAGATTTGGTAAATGGTAGAGAGAAATTATCGATTTGGGAGCGATTATGGTCCGATCTAGTGTAGGAAGAAATAACGTGGAACAATAGAGATGGGACCTCATCCAAGGGTGAGGATGAGGAGAAATGTGCCTTCGGTGGAAAGGAAAAGAAAGGGAAGGGGAATAAATCCCAATCCAAAGCAGATTTGAGTCAAGGGGTCAAGAAGAAAGACTTGTCTAGAATCAAGTACTTTAACTGTCGTGAATTTAGGAACCATGCAATGAAGTGTCCACACAAGAAGGAAAGAAAGAAAATATTAAGAGGAGCAACAGGTGAAGATTTGGCTTCACAGTTCGAAATTTATTTTACCCTCATTGCATGCATGGCAAGCACAGTGATGGGTAGTGTGTAGTATCTCAATATCAGTTCCTCGTTCCACATGAATAGGAACAAAGAATTTTTAAGCGAATTAGATGAGAAGGATCTCCAAATGCGCATTGATATTGGATATGATGGAAGGTATAGTGCGACTAATATTGGTATAGTTAATTTTCATGGGGAGTATAGCTCCCCTCTCAGGCCAAAGATTTGATTTTTGTATTAGGTCTGAAGAAGAATATAGTTTCCATAGCTGTGTTGGAATACCATGGTTATGATGTGATATTCAGCAAAGGGAAGGCTTTCCTGAGACACAACTCCAAGGTACAAGTGAATCATATCGGGGTTCAAGTGAAGAACCTCTACAAATTAGATGTGAAAGACTATGCAACATTGAGCACAAAAGGAGAGAAGGTGTAGAGATGAGATGTCGATGAATCATGAAATAGAATACTTGGCCATTTGCATCATGGCATCTTGAAGAACATGAAATATATTTATACAAGCCTCCCCAAAGGAGCACTAGAGCAGTGAGATACATGCAAAATGGTGTACTTTGGGGAAGTACACAAAATCCACCTTCAATGACTGGGACAACATGGTGCATGCAGTTCTTGAAAGGATCCACTATGATGTATGAGGACCTTTCTTGAAAGTGTCCACTACTAAGAACAAGTATTATATTATATTTGTAGATGATTTCTCATGAAATTGTTGGATCTACTTTATGTAGAAGAAATACCAAACATTTTCCAAATTTATTGAATTTAAAGCACTTGTTGAGAAAGAAACTGGCAAGAAAGTGAAGGCTCTCAGGAGTGATAATGAAGTTAAGTACATGTCAAATGAGTTTAAAAATTTATGTGAAAACGAAGTCATTCGATGAGAGGAAGAGCATAAGTATTGTGGGAGAAGAAAGGGTGATGTTGCATGACCAAGACATACCACTGCACTTGTGGCTTGAAGCATGCAACATAGTGACCTATTTGCATAGGAACCATCCTCATATGATTCTTGGCATGAGTACACAAGAGAAAGATTTTCCATGGAAGAAACAAGATGTATCACACTTCAATATATTTGTATCATAAAATTACTGTCATGTTTCCAAGGAAGTAAGGAAAAATCTAGAGCTGATAGTAGACTTGGGCACATTTGTGGGGTACACAAACACACCTCACAAATATCGTGTGTACTTTCCATCTTTCATGATGACAATGGTCTAAAGGGACGTGAAATTTGATGAGGAGAATTCCATGAGGTATTCTCTTTCGAAGGAGCTTCAATTGTAGCCTAATCAGGAGATTTTGGCTCCAAAGGAAGAACCTCAAGAATTTTTGGAGAAGCCACAAGAAGAAGAGTAGAGAGTGGAGACATCCACTCAAGTAGAGACATCTAGAGAAGGAAGGAAGTGAACTAGGGAAGTTGACAAGTTATTATAGTATACGAGATAAAATGTGGGAGCACCCACATCATAGCGTAGACAGAGGAGATCACCATATCGATACACCAGCTACATGGCTCAGTTGAGTGAGCTTGAAGAGACTAAGCCATCCTCATTCGAGGAAGTTGTACAAAAACTAGTATGGGTTGATGCTATGGTAGAGGAATATGATTCCATTATCATAAAAAGTGTTTGGGAAGTGGCCCGAAGGCTAGCAGAAAGATTAGTGGTTGGTTTAATATTCCTTTACAAGGTAAAGCATGCAACAGACAGGAACATAGAGAAACATACGTCCAAATTTGTGGCCAAGGGGTTCTCTCAGGTTGATGGAATTGACTATGAGGAGACCTTTGCTCCAGAAGCAAGGTACTCATCCATCAGGAAATTTCTAACACTATCAACGCAGCTGGGGTGGAAGATCCACTAGATCCATGTAAAGCATCATTTCTTAATGGATTTATTGAGGAGGAGGTGTATATTAAGTAGTAAAAGGGGTTTGAGACCTTTGATAGAGAGTCACATGTGTGCAGACTGAAGTAAGTGGTGTATGGGCTCAAGCAAGCACCTCCTACTTGGTATACCAGGATCGGTAGTTATCTCACAGGTTTGGGCTTCACCAAAAGTGAAGCAAATGAAAAACTTTATCACATTGTGGTAGAAGGTAAATTATAGATTCTTGTGTTATATTTCGATGACTTGATCCTTACTAGTGATGATAAATTGATCATATCTTGCAAGGAGGACCTTCAAGAGAGTTCGAGATGAAGGACACGAGCCTCATGCACTACTTGCTTAGTTTAGAAGTATGACAAGGAGATGGGGAACTATTTGTCTTTCAGGGCAATTATGCCAACTAGATACTTCAGAGGTTCCACATGGACAAGTGCAAACCCATGGAGACTCATCTAGTAGGAAATTGGAGGAAAGAGGATGCTACTTCATGTGAAGTAGTGGAGGCTACCATTTACAGACAACTTGTGGGTTCACTTATGCCTTTGGTGAAAACATAACCATACATGTGTTATGCATTTAACCAACTTATTCAAGAAATGGTTAAGCCAACCAAACCGTATTAGAAGGAAACAAAGCATGCATTGAGATAACTCACAACCATTACTCGTTTTTGTCTTTGGTATAGATGGACAAAGGGAGTGAAGCTACAAGGTTTCACAAATGGAAATTGGGTGGGGAGTCCATCACACAGGAAGAGCACATCAGGAGGAATTTTCAGTGTTGGCTCATCAACGGTTTCTTGGTATGGCAAGAAACAGAGATCTATGGCACTTATCTCAGCAAAAGCATAGTACATGGATACAAGTCAAGCAACACATGAGGCTATCTGGATGAGAGAGATTATTGTTCGATTATTTGGTCAAAATATGGATCCTACCGTGATTTACTTTGACAATAAAAGTTATATCAAACTCTCTGAGAATCCTGTATTTCATGATCAATCCAAGCACATCGACATTTGATATCACCATCTACAAGATTGTGTACAGAGGCAGATTATGTTGTTGCAATACATTCCTACAAAGGAACAAGATGCATATATTTTTGACAAATGCTTTGTTAAGAGGAAAATTTGATTTCCATAGAAGCAGGATTGGGATATCTGATAATCCTATTCTTGCTGAGAGGGAGTGTTGAAAATTTAGCAAGAAAATCTAGTTTTGACTTTACCTTAGTCAAAGTATATTAAAATTCGAATTTCTATTTCAACAGAATACTTGGAGGTAGTTAACTAAGGTGATGTGTCTCTTTTCACTCAGTTAACTCAATAAATTTGAGTTGGAGACACTTGAGTTTAGTTATACATGATTGATTGCTAATTTGTAGCAATCCGTTTAAGATGATTTGAGTTATTGTTAGTTTATCTAGTTCTAACTATTAGAAGAACTAGTGAAGTTCAAGTTGTGGATATGTAACTTCAACCACACTAAGTGATCAACCAGTTAATTGATCAATCAACCCAAAATAATTTTTACATGCATAGAATTCAAGTTACCGAGTTGAGATGGAGATTCCAAGGCAGTGTACTATTAGTTGTAGCATATTACCATGTGTACAGGTGGTGAATGTAATCAGTGATTGACCTAAGGCTGTTGCGTAATTCCTTGGTGTGAAATTCCTAAAAAATAGGGGCGATTTCCTAGAGGAACAATGCAAGGAAATATGAGCTTGGGAAGGCTTGAAATTGGCTAAGTGTTGGGCCAGGTTCAGTAAGTCAGGCAAAGGGATAGACTATACACTTACATGGTGTTCTTAGGCTTGAGAAAGCATTGTATTTCTTCTCTATTATCTGGTTAATGCAATACATATATTAAGGGTTTTGAGCAGTGACTTTCCCCTGCAATACATATATTTATTATATTTTATGTAGTTAGGGAAGAGTATAATGGTAAAAATAAATTATGGATTTACTTTATTTGTATTTCAAATTAAATTTCCCACAATCCAATGGAATATGAGGTAGTGGAGACTTTGGGCATTATGATATTCAAAATATATACTTTAATAATTTATTAATGATATTCTATGTTATTTTATGTTATTTTAAATGAAATAAAAAATAAGATAATTATAAAATGGTGTTAAGAATTAAATTCCTACATTTTCATTTAATTATATATATATATATTTTCAAATTAAAGGCAAAATTATTTTATTATTTTTGTTTGTATTATTTTTTTTTTAACAAATTATTGGTGTATCTTAATATTTGCATAAGGAAGAGTATATTGTAATTAGTTTGGGTCAAAATTCTTTCACTCTTAATTAATTTGTAAATTTTTAGAAACTATTTCCAAAGTTTAATTAAAGTTTTTATAAATTAATATTAAACATTTTTTTATAATTCATGAATACTGATACAAAAATGAAAAAAAAATTCAAAATAAAAAAGTTAAATAAAAACGAAATAAATTTAAAAACAAGAAACTAGAGACTAACAAAAATGGAAGTTACTAAAGATCCCATAATAAGGCCTCAACCAATCACTTTACAAATAAATAAATGTAAATAATAACAAAAAATGAATTTCTAATGTTAAACTATGGTTAAGCGACATAAATTTTTGGTCAAAGACAAACTAATACCCAAATCAAACCTAATAACATGTTATGGCATGTATAATATGATTTTCTCTTTTGTCTTCATTTTTAATCATAATTTAAAAATATAAAACTTAAAAAATAAATGGAGTCTTCTGCACTCACATTTAAGCTTTTGTGTAACTAAATTTTTTATTTTAATATACTAGAAATCTTAATTTTTCATATTAAATATTTTTTTACATAAGAATTATTTTTCATATCAATTTCATTTTGTAGCCTTGAGAGTTAGCTCAATTGGTTAAGTTCTTGTTCCTAAAGCACCTTGCCATTGGGAGGTCAAGGGTTTAATTCTCCTCAACACCCTTGAGGTTAGTTTCACATTATTTTATTTATTTTTTTTTATTTTTTTTACCTTTAGTTACTTTGTTTGGTTTTATATGAATTATTTATTCATGCATTCAATAATGATATCGAATCTATTTCCATTTTTTCTTTATAGATGAAAAAAGATTCTACTATAAATTATTTACTTACCTTTGTCGTAATCAAATGTGTTTCATTATTAGATTTATGAATTTTCTCATGCATTCAATAATGCTATCGATTACTTTTTGCAAAAGAGGCAGGGACTAAGCAACATATTATAGATATTTATTAAAGTGTTTTAGAAAGTGTTAAACACACACATTGCAGAGACAAAATAGGAAAGATAAACATGAGATTGCATTTCTTATTCACAATGATACATATTTATAATACATAGTAGTGACCCTTGGTTTCATATTCCAAGTGGTCCCTTGGACTCCTTTTGGTTGTTTAGCTTCCACACCAACCCTTAGAGGATTAGGTGTCCAACATTCCCCTCCTTAATCCGAAGGGTTATGTATGAGTCCAGGAAGAGAGTTGTAATACAAAACGTGCAAAAATGCATGGCAACACTAGGCTGAATGTGCTCTCTGAAATGTTGGTATAAAGGGAGGTGGTTTAAGGATGACCACCAACACTAGAACGCTTAGTGCAGTTCCCGGAACTCTTCCAAGTCTGGCATGAAGCTCAAGTATTCTGCTAGAGGAAGTGCTCTTGATGTTTTAAAGAGGGAAACCTTCAACCATGAAAGGGAGGTCTCAACCCGCATAAAAGGGAGAACTTCAACCTAAAAATGGAGGTCTCAATCTGTGATGGTTTAAGAATGACCAATAACTCTGGAATGCTTAATGCAATTCCTTGAACTCTTCTAAAATTTCCAAGAAGCTTTGTCTCTAGCTACAACTCTGAATTTGGTATGGCAGGTTGTGCCTTAGGCTTGCTTGATGTGGCTTTGAAGCTTGTAGATGACCATCACTTCCCCCCTATCAGATACAAGGTGAGAAGATGAAGAGATCTCAACTACAAGACTTTTCAATATTCGAGAACAAATCGTGTTGTATGAACGAAATATCTTCTTGGTTGTTGATGCCCATTGCCAAGAAGTGATCCATCCAATATGAATCTTTTTTCTTGTAGGAGGTTTGTTTCTGAAACATCTGTTTGAAGAATGACTAGTTTTATGACAGTGCTTACATGGATGAAGATCAAAACAATGATCTTTCACATGGCCAACTGGGTCACAGTGTTGGCATTTCATAATATGTTTTTGTTGTTGTGGAAGAGGAGCAAAATCTAGAATAGCTGGAGGTGAACTGTCATGAAGGAATCCAACACTCTAAAACTGAATGGGCTTTGAGTAATCTGTAATATGAAAGTAAACCTCCTTATCATATCCAAGACATGTTCTATGCTTGTTGCTAACAAGCTCTTCCTAAGGTTTGATGATGGGCTTGGGAAGCACAAACTGAACTTTTGGATTTGCATGTAACTCTGTTGCTTTATTGGGCACTTGATCTAAATCAACTATAACATTCTTGTCTTGCTATTTATGGGAGTATGTTTCAATATTCTCAACATAAACAAGTTCAGAATGATGACTCAACTGCTGTAATTATTCCTATTGTAGTTGAGATTCAAGCTGCAAAAAAGCAATCTGTTCTTATGCATATTGTAGACAAGTATGAATTTCTGAGGGAAAGCCTTTGCTTATTTTGAATGTGTCATTAGAAGTAGATAGTATCATAGTTTTTAAGAACTCCAATATTGCATTAATTCTGTTCATTTCCATTGAACAAATCAGGTAAGTCTCTCCAATTATATGGCTAAAATGGTTGCAATAACAAACAAAGATACCAGGTTGGAAAAAATGCACAAAGATAATTTTTCACAATGGCCAAAATACACTCAGATTTGGCAATCTAACCAACGATCACTCTAAAACTTGTCACAATTCTTGGTACTGTCAAATGTATTCAGTGCATCAAAACCACACCAAGCTCATTGCAACTTGCAATTAATATCTTTGGTTGCAATCTATAAGACTGAATTTGACAATTTAAATAGTTCTAAATTCAATGACTCTGGCCAACCATTCATTAATGGAGCAAGCTTCCCACATGCGCAGAAACATAGGAAGCTTACAGATACCGGTAGTCTGGTTTCCCATCATCCTCTGGAGCCCTTCTTCTTCGCTCTGTGGATTCTTCTCCTCCTGGATTGAATCCAATCTATTTATAAATAAATATATTTAGAAAAAAATTATATATAAATATATATACACATACATATAAATATTTTCTTCCATTTAGAGCGCATTCTTTCATCCAGGAAGGTTAAGGAAAGCTTTGCCTCTATAACACTACGCTTTCTAAATCGAAGGTTGCCTATAGGTGGTTTTGTTGTGGAGCCAGGGGTGCATCTATTCGGCTTGAAGTCAGTGAAGAAGAAGAGAGTTATGCAACAAATCAACCAATCAATTTAAGGCTAGGAGGAGGAGTTAAAGGTTGTTCCTTCAGGCCTCGTCTTGACTCCGCACTTGTTGGCACTGGCACCGCCTCTGCCACTATTGTTGTTTCCTTTGCCATAGATGGATCTCAGGGTTTCCACCCACATGGAGAATGTCCCGGTTTAAGCTCCTCTGATGAGATTCACAAGGCTAGACAAGAGATAGAATCAGAGCTTGTCATTGATGAATCAAGTTGGGTCGTGGTGATATCTATCTATCTATCTACACCTATATATATATATAATTGTTGGCTCAACTCCGTGAGAAAGAAAACACCACTCAGTCTGAGCTTTGCACTGATCTTGAACTGAATCAGGTTATTGATCAAAATGTTGACAAGTTATATGGAGGAGAATTACAGTGGTTTGCTATTGCAGTAGTTGCAGTTCAACATGCTGAGATATATATGTTTGATGAACCCTCAAGTTATCTTGATGTAAGACGACGACCTAAATATTCACTAGTAATTCGGTCCTTGCTCAGGCCCAACAACTATGTTATTGTTGTCGAGCATGATCTTAGTGTCCTTGATTATTTATTAGACTTTATTTGTTGTCTGTATGGGAATCCTGGCATATATGGTGTAGTAACACTTCCATTTTCGGTCAAAGAAGGGATCATTATCTTTCTGGTTGGTTTTGTGCCTGTTGAGAATCTTTGTTTTTGAGATGAATCACTTACGTTCAAGGTTGCAAATATTCCATAGGAAAGTGCAGAAGCGATAAGATTATATGCATGCTAAAAATATCCAAGTATGTCTAAAACACATGGAAATTTCAAACATCATGTAGAGGAAGGAGAATTCACTGATTCACAGATTTTTGTAATGTTGGGAGAAAATGGAACAGGAAAACCCACTTTCATACGCATGCTGGCTAGATTATTAAAACCAGATACAATAAAAAAATCAGAGGTGGAGATACCTTTGGTTGGAGCCGATTTGTCGGAACCACGGGTTGTGAAGGATTCAATCTAACGACCAACGACTTAGTGATCCTGCAAGCTGTTCTGTTGTTCTTCGTTGGCTCCAAAATTACGATATCATTACTATTCTCCTCATTAAGCCTCCTTCATCTCTGCAGCCAAGCATCTCGTTATATGATGAAGTTCCACAGACACTCGTATTATTGGGTCTCCTCCCATGTATCACACATGAATCGAGATAGTTTACATTCCCAATTATTTCCACCGCTTCTGTGAGGCATGCACTCTGGTGGACACGTTACCTAGCGACTTTCCCGCTTGCCATTCAAGGGCTACCCTACCAATTTACAGTTGGGTTATCCACTGTATTGCCCCAACTATCTGGCCGCCCTGCCTTCACCACCACCTAGTCAAAACTTAATGGAAATGTTGTCGTAGAGGAGTAGGAACGAATACATTATGGAAAGGATTAGCAGAGCTACATTATATCAGAAAACACATGTATTAAAGTGGCACAACTACTTCAACGCTAAGCATCAGGAGCAGAATTTCAGGGAATTAACTGCAGACTACAGAGTTTCTATAAGTAGGTTGGGTGAGTAAAGGAAATGCTTCTAATAGGAAGCAAAAATGGAAAAATTGACATGCTCAGAGAGGCCAAAAAACTTGTGGCTCAAATATGAGCAAGGCATGAAATCGCCCACTCTGATACCATGTTAAACACACATATGGCAGAGACAAAATAGAAAAGGTAAACATGAGATTGCATTTTTTATTCACAATGATACATATTTATAATACATAGGAGTGACCCTTGGTTTCATATTCCAAGTGGTCCCTTGGACTCCTTTTGGCTGTTTAGCTTCCACACCAACCCTTAGAGGATTAGGTGTCCAATAGAATGAACCACAATAGATGGTTCAAAAAGATGACTCCAAAACAATGATGTGATTATTCTAAAATGAATTTTGATAATGATATGGATCACAAAAGTCTGAAATCAATGAATTTTTGAAATGTAATATTCACTGAATTATTGTCTTTTTTCCATTTCTCATTTTTCAAATCATTTCCCATATAATCTATTTCCATGTTTTCTTTAGCCTTTTATTAGGATTTAACAAAATTCAAATTTATATTGATATTCTTATACCTTTAATTTTATTGGATATATTTATGTTTTAATTATAATATTTTTCTAAATATTTATAAATTAATGCTTTTTATCTCCATTTTTTCCATTACGTTATATATTTAGTTTTTATGCAATTTTTTTTGTATATGCATTTCCTTTTATGGATATCTAGCTTCAAATATTTAAAGTTCTTGGTTATGTTTTATGTTTTTTTGTTTCTTTAATTTAACAATTGTGTTACCTACATTTGTTTTCATGATGTAGTTGGTGCAACAACATCCATTGCAATTTCCTTATGAGCAGATCAAACATCATGTTTTCTGGATTTCCCAAACACAGAGAATTCCTTTGATATATTTTCAATGACATTCTCACGTGTCTTCCTACTTTTAGAATATTGAATACCCAAAATATTTGTGGCATGCTTTAGTTTCTTATGTTTGATCAAACCATGCAGTATCTAAGCTTGTGCAATAACTGAATGTTTCTCAAAATATTATCAAGTGATGTGATTGACATGCTCTCTAATAGTGTGATCAGGGATAGGCTCCCCATGGTCCTCTTTTGTGCATGCATCCAAATTTTCTACAAAGTTTCCAACTCTTTCAAAACAATTGTAGCTCCCTATTTGTTGCAACTAAATCTACAAGGAGTTGTTGCTATGTGATCTTGTGTCCAAATCATATCACCAGATAGAGAAAGACAAGACCAATGGAAAAATAGAGCAATCCCAAATCCCAAATGCTCAATCGTGTAGCAAGCAGTCAAATGTATGCTATAAAGAAATGAGATCACACCTGAAATCCTCGCATGTTGGGGAAGGAGTTTGAGTTCGATGCAGATCTTGTGCTGCACTAAAGCGATGCAACATATCCCCACCAGATCTCTATCTCTGCACACAATCACAACCAAATGAAGATGACACATGATCTTCCTCGAAATATTGTTAGATCAAAAGCAATAGATACAAACATATAAAGTGTTGAATACAAATTCATGTAAGGAAGGGAACATATGTTTACATTAATTATGAAAGATCAATAAAATTCTATACCTTTTCCTCCAAGCTTCCTCTCCACAATCCGGCAAAGTTTCCCCACTAGATCTAATAAATTAGTATGAAGAGTAGTAGATAAATGGAAAAAGGCCCCACAAGCTCACTCTGACAACAAAATAACAGCATGGCTCACAATCTAACTCTCAAGACTAACTCCCCAAAACTAGATGAACCTGTCAAATGATACAGTATAAGTAGGAAGAAGAGAGGTCCCTAGATGATGTATCTAGACGCTCAAGACAAAGAGAAGCTATATAAACTTCTAACTGATAAGCCCTGTCCATCTCGAATCGATGACAAATAAAACTGACCTCCTAGGGGCTAAGGTGCCTTAGAAGTCATCCCTAGACCCTGGCACTGAAAGCGGGGAAAACTTCCCTAGACACTCTCACAAGGCAGGACTGAGAGCATTCTGGAGGCTCTAGACACTCTCATAGGTTGTTGAGCTAGAACCTAGGGGTCAAACTAGAGAATAAGAATCTTGGGTCTAGAAAAAGGTCAATCAAGCTCAAGAAATGAGTGTCACTAATCCAGAGGGGTAAAATAGGTTGATAACAAATGCCCTCTAATGTATGGGGTCAGAAGAGAAGCTGATGGCCAAAATACATTATGATAAATCCAATAGGTAAAAATGGGAGTGAGGAAGAAAAGCCAAGGATGCGAATAAGAAAACTCAGAAGTTGAAGTATCATTTGTGTCGATAAAATCTCCGAGGTAGGCATACCCATGCTCGACCATAAGAAGATACAGAATATGGCTACCTTAAAATACATTATGGATTTGTTATCTTGATGTTCCCTAACCCATCTTTAGAGTTAATTAGTCAAGAAAATCCCTACACTACTGGCCCTTTTGGCATCAATCCGTGGAGTGCAGGCTAAAGTCTTAGCTGAAGCAGTATGGGGGGATGTAGGAACCAAGTTTCCACACTTTGAGATAGTTCTGATGTCGTTTTATACCCTAACCCTTCCTTCACACAGACCTATAAGCCCTTGAGGGATTATCATTGTACTTCTATTATTCGTCTTTGAAACCCTCGTGAAAGTCTCTAATCCTCCTCATGAACCATAAATAGTAGATTCAAATGCTTATGCACCTGTGTAACTACCCTTACTTCTATGTATACCCATATTAGCTTAAGTATTGGTTAACTTCAAAAAGCATTATGATTATCCCCCTGTAAATAGATATTCTTACTTGCGTTCATATGACAAAGTAGATTATATAGAATCTCGCATCAATATAGCATTAAATCATAAATATAGTATTATCGCAAACATTCATAACATAAGTAAAATAGCTCATACACAGATTTCTCCATAATAATTCTCTTTATTGATGATTCAGATCTCCAGTATGGACTCTAATTTCCCTATGCACATAGCTGCAAGGGTCTGCATACTCAATTGCAGACTTCTACCCTAGGCCTCTACACGCTCAGCTGTAGAGCCTCTTCCTACACTAAGGATCTTCTCTCTTAGCTCTCAATTGACCAAAAACTTACTTAGAACTCTACTAAAAATCTTCCTTATACTCTTCTAAGACTCCCTTTTTATACACTCCCATGGACCGCAGACCAAGGGTGGATCTCATCAAGCTGGCACAGTCTATCTAAACCAAGGGCAGAAATCATTTTTGACTGTTTACATGATCGCATTCCGCGACCAAAAGATGTGGAGACTTTACATTCTTTATACAAAACTTGCGCCTTTAGCCCCAAAACTTGGGCTTTTAACCCAAAAATTGACCCTAGCAGACCCGTTCCCAATAGGCCCCCAACACAAATCTGGTGACATGCCCTGAGTCACTCAGCTGGTGCGAAGATCTTGTCGCGAAGGCCTCCTAGCTCCACCTATACGACTGTAACCTCGGCAGTACACTGCATTGCCACTTGCTTAACTTGCTTGACTAGTTGCTCTATCACTGGTTTTGTGCTGATTGCCTATATTTTCTCCTTTATCATCTGCAAACTGACCAATTTCCCTTCAATGGAGGCAGTGAGTACATAGGCTTCCTCTAGTCGCGGCCCCAATCTGGCCTTCAGTACTGCCTTCTTGCACTCAGTTGCATCCACTAGTTCCTTCAGTGCCTTCGCTTCCTGCAGCTTTGTCAACCTTGATGGCGACGATGTGCATCGTTGCTTTGACCTCATCATACTTCTACTGCATCTCTCATGCCTCAGTTTCTAGCCTTTGTAGGTTGGGATCTTCCTACAGATTAGTCACTACTTTGAGCACTTGCTTGAAGAGCGTAGTGCAATCCTTCATAGCAGTGTCAATAGCTACAACAACATCTTTTACAGCGGTCATACGCTGCTCTCTAACTTCTGGTGGAGTCGAGGGCTGGGCCCTCAACTCAAGTTTCATGATTTTAAGGTTCAGTTCAAATTGAACCTTAGCCAGCTCTGTTTGTGCCTCACGCACACCTACAACAAGCTTTTGGATCCTTGCGTTGACTGGCACATCTTCGGGGATTTTCAACTCTGGAATAATCTTGCATGCCTCAGTCATCATAGTTGTTGTGTGCTCATTTTTTTTGTGGCCTTCTTAAGAAGATCAATTGTGGGTGATTTTTTGGCGAACATTTGTGAATTTTTCACCTTCTGCTTGCTACTAACGTTCAAGGCGCACTGTTCTTGAGCCCGTATTTCCACAATCACACCATCCAATAGTGTGTGAAGGGCTTCACTTGGAAGCATGGCCAAGTTTAACCCTACTTGTTTGATGGTGCTGATAGTGGTCCTGTTAGCCTTTTCTTCTGTGATCAATGCTCCATCCGGCAACACGACATCCCATGGATCCATTGTACGAAACATCTCTGTTGTGTCTAAGGTTCCCAGCGCCAATATGCTCGATGCCACACTACCCCACTCTACAGTGGTCTATATTTGAGTCGCCTGGATCTGCAGCTCATGTGGACCTGTTTGAATGGTGACCAAGGCCTGTTTTTTGTTGTTGCTCGAACTCCTACAAAAGTTTCACAGTCACGTCGCTCACTGTATCAGCAATAACATTCAAATCACCCTTTGTTAAGGTGATTGGGTCCAGGGATGATTTGCTGGCCTTGGAATTCTTTCGCAGCCCTACTTTCCTCTACTCCTGTGTGTGCTTAACCCGGAATGGAGTAGTCTCCAGGTTCACTCCTCCCTACTCTGAGCGCTACTCCTCCTCATTTGTCTATGGAGAAGGAGACTTTTGACTCCTATCAGAGTCACAGTTGTCCTCTTCCTCCTCCTCTTCTATCCGTGTTTTGACTGCACACTCTGCTATGGCTTTATCCTCAACTTTCTTCCTTCATTTTTTGGCCAGCTGCTCCATCTTTAACCTGGCCTCTTCCTTCTTCTTCTTCGCGATATACTTACTAGTCCCAGCTAATAAGTTTGAGGGCTTGCGCTACTGTATGGGAAAACTTTCTAAAACTGTGGCGATTTCATCATCCATCACCAGGTATGGAGGATCATACCATTTCTATGTGGGGTCCTTCCGTGCTCTAATGGAAACATAGTGGAAGTTCATCTTGAACTCCACATACTCAGACAAATACTCAAAGATAATTAGTGAGAGTTGTGTCTTGGAGTGGATGGCAGCGCAAATGCTTGATTCTATGAGAATCTAGAATATCTTGTTGTCCTTCATTCTTTGGGGGTCCTTCGTGGCCTAGAGTGAAGAAAACTTCGCTACTTCTGGCATCTCTGGTGCAATTGGGGGAAACTGACTGTCCTCTGGCAAGTCCTACACAACCAGGACAATTGACAGCAACAACCATGCATAGTGAAAATTCTTGTTTTGATCTTGTGCTCCTCTATAGTTTTCGAGGAACTCACTACAGAGGTAGTGCACCGAGTTAAATTGTATGCTCTCTGCGCACTTAGCTACTAAAGAAACCACTCATGCCAACACTTCATCTGCGTGACACTTCCTCATAATCTTCCCCACCAAAATTTGAGTGGCTACTTTAACTGCAAGATCAGTTACGTTGGAGATGGAGTAGCTGCACGGCTTATTGGCAAGCTTGAGCTTGTCCTTCATTCATTTTGTTAGGTCACGCTCACGCAACTTTCCGCCAAATGCCATGGCCGGATTCAAACTTGAGTGTGGAATCAAGGTGATATTGTGGACCTGCATGTCATTGATTAGTATTGGATCCCCTAACCACAGAAACCCATCATGCACCAAGCATAATAGTTGTTTGATCACTATCAAAGTTATGGGCGCATGGTTGTAATGAGGCACCCATAGCAGCTTCAACAATCCTGCCTTCTCCACCCCTTTTATCCACTTTCTTGGCTCGAGTGCGGTCAGAACGAAGTCTTTATAGAAGAAATGGTGCATGAATGTATTAGTCACCAAGTGGGGAAAGCACTCTATACTTGCTAAATCCCAGTCTTCCAGCTTCAGAAGGGGGATACGTGCCAAGCACGGTCCTTTGAATGTGATTTTGTCTGCTAGCAATAGGGTGAAAAGTGTGACCTTGTTCTCGTCGATGTCCTTTGGTACCTTCGCCTTGCCTCGACGCCGAGAGATATATGGTGGTAGCTTGGAGATATGATCTACCCCTCAATGTTAACATCTTCTATCCCCATGTCAATGTCTTCTACACCCACACCAACATCCTCTATGTCCTCGTTAGGTTCTAGGTCTACTACCTTGGCCTTCTCCTATGCAATAGCCTTTTCTTTCTTGTGATGTTTCCTTATAAACTCATCCATTGACTGTGTTGCTTTATACTTATCCTTCTTCATCATGGGTCCTTCTTTGGGAGGCGTAGGCCTCTGCTTGGGAAACCTTGGTGATTTGGGTACTTTTGCATGTACCTCTGCACTCGCCACCTCCGAGGTAGCTCCTTCAGCTGCCATGGCTCCCCCAACACTTGCAGTCTCCAAGGGGGTCGGCATAATGCCAGTTAAAAGCAATTGAGTCTCCTTTGGCAGTTTCTCAAACATTGAACTCGCTACCAAAGCCTCGAAATCGAGGTTCATGCGCGCCTGATAGCTCAACACCTCAATTATCAAAATGCCAAGTGTTTTTCGTTGGTTGGCTGTTTGTAATTTATATGAAATTTTGAATTTGAATCCTACCATTCCCCCCAAAATCGGTTCATAAATGCTAGAGTGGTGGTAGATTTTCAAATATCTTGCTCTTAACTTTCGACTTAATTTCCACCCCCAGCTCCATTTAGCCATTTTCCCACTGTCAAGTAATGAACAATGACCATAACGGTCACTTTTTTCCTACCCTTTGTGGTCTCTCCTTCAATAGCACAACTCCCCTCGTGCTTCTACTGACACTGTGACAATCCTCCATTCCATGCAGTACCCCAATCGTGCATCTCTAAAACACGGGCAATGTATTTTATAGTCCAACACCTCCTTTCAGTTGCATGGAGTGCTAAGATGGTGCTTCCACCATATAGTCATCATATGGCATAGATCCCTAGTGTATGGCTTCAATTGGCTACCATTCATCCTTCTTGGGAATGCCTCTCCATTCAAATTGACCAACTAAACTGCTCCACCATCAATAATCTCCTTGATGACATAGGGCCCCAACCATTGCATCCAAAATTTTCCTGGAAAGTTATCAAACTTGTTGTCATATATTAACACTAAATCATTTACCTTGAAGGTGCATAGTTTGATGTGTCGATCGTGCCATGCCTTTTCGAATTCTTTTTGAACTTGCTGATGGAATCTAGCGAGAAACCTATCTTCTTCTAGTTCTGCCAACTATGCGAGCCTTTCTTCCATGGCCCTATGATCTTCCATTCCTGTGAATGCTGTTATGCACACACTAGGTACAATTTATTCCATTTGTATCATAGCTTCAACACCATAAAACCCACCTAAAACGAGTTTGTCCAGTTGGCTTCTTACAAGTTGTTTTGTAAGCCCATAGCACTGTGGGTACGTGCACATCCCAGTCATTTCTTTGTGTATTGCAAACCTTCATCGGTGCCTTTTCCAGTATCTTATTAAATTATTCTACCGTTCCATTAGCCTTTGGGTGATATGGTGTGCTCTTCTAATGGTAAACCTAAAATTCCTCCATTAACGCGTTGATCATCTCATTAAGAAAATGTGTATCGCAATTGCTCATTAAATTTTTTTGACAACCAAACCTTATCAGCAAGTAGTCAAAGACGAATTTTTATATTGTTGCACTTGTACAGTCATTCACATGTTGTGCCTCATCCCATCTGGTTATATACTTAGTGTCATGCGGAAAGAGTTATTTTTGCGGACAAACCTAACCTCCCTAGGAGTCTAAGACTCTCTAGTGACAAACAAACCAAACAAGAGCAATCCTTCTCTAAACATACATTATTCTATGAGAAACCAAGTGTTTTCCGATCTTACCTTAGGTCCAACGCTTGTTGTAGCAGTCCAGCCTTGCTGATCCAGATGAGCTCCTCCTTCACTTTAAGACCTGCATACACTAACAAAGCAAACGATTACATAACACCTGAATATTCATCATAAAACAAAGCATATTCATCACATAGACCAAGGAGTACATGAAATAATTCATTAACAACAAATCATTGAGAAGAATGGACTTATTTGTATTAAGGAAACAAAAAAGGAACCATTACAACCTGAGCCTTGGTGTTGTGCAAGCTCCTCCCAGGGTCCAACAAGAGATTTCCTCTACTTTGACAAGCTCACCCACTTCCAATATGGCAACAAGAAAGGATGGTAATCTCTCCTCACAAGTTAACAATGGAAGTCCTAATTCCAGCAGCATTTACCCTTTGGAATGTTCAGCTTTCAACCTCCCCTCCTCTGGCCCAATGCCTGTATTTATAGTGTTCTAGAGGAAGTTATTCAGTTCCAACATCAATGGGATACTCCCTCTTTTGGATGGGTAGCTCCTCTCTTGATGGGATAAGTTCCTCTATCATAGGGATGCATGAACCATCTGGAGGCGCTCAATACACGTCAAACACTCTTCTAGAAGGCTCTAGAAGTGACCACAAGTAACTTTTTTAAGATGAAACTCGCGCCTTTTGACCTTTACAGGGGTACGCACCCATCCTTTGGCTTACAGAGCGTACAAGTACGCAGGTACAATGAGCTTGGGATGCGTACACGCAGGCAAGGTAGAGAGAACCTGCGTACCCAGAGATAAACATGTTTTTTTAATGACTTTCTCTCTTTTTTGAAGTTTGACATGAAGAGCAGAGGTATTAGGCTTGACAAGGAGGATAATATGACTATTGATGGAGCCATATTAACTGCAGATAGTCATGGTGACAAATTTCAGTGTAACACTTAGTCACAATGATGATGTACCACGCACCCATCTTATTTCCTAGAGGTTAAATTGGTCCCACAAAGTCAATCGCCCACTTCTCGAAGGGCTGCAATGATATCTACAGATTCAACGGTAGCTCATCCCTCCACAAGGGTCTGATAGTCCTTTGGCATGCATCACATGCCTTACAATACGCCTTTGAATCCTTATGCAGTGTTGGCCACGACAACCTAGCGCGTAGAATCGTTTGCGTTGTTGCTTTACCCACATAATGTCCTCTCGTGGCTCATCTGTGAGCCTCAGCAAGGATGTTGTTTCATTAAAATTTTGGCACATAACATCGCAGTATTTCATCTGATCCCATTTTATACAAGTGTCTTGCAATGATAGAAAAGTCCACTGCATGCACCACCAACTCCTTCTTTTGTTGGCTAGTATATCCTTATAGAGTTGTTCCCATTGTCAAGAAGTGTATAATATCTTCAAAGTGGTTGTCCATGATGCACACTGCAAAGAGTTGCGCGTCAAGTAGTCATTCCTCCAAATTAGTAGGCTCCTCTCCTATTTCAATGCATGACAGATGATCTGGCCTAGCATCCAATCTTCCTGGTTTCACAATAACTTCAAAATCATATTCTTGAAACAACAACAACATCTGCATATTTTCACCCCCAACACAAACTTTTTCACCAAGTAGTTTAATGTAGAATGGTCTGTATACATCTTAAAGTGTTTTCCTAGCAAGTAGTGCCTAAACTTCTGGAGTGTGTATACCATGGCCAAACCTTCACGCTCTGTCGTTGAATAATTCTTCTCAACTTTAGATAGGCCCTGACCTAGGTTCAATGATAATTAGCCAAGCAAGTCCCTACACTACTGGCCTTTTCAGCATCAATTCATGGAGTGCGGATTGAAGTCTCACACGAAGCAGTATGGCGGGATGCAGGAACCAAGTTTCTGCACCTTGAGATAGTTGTCATGTCATTTTATACCCTAACCCTTCCTTCGTGCAAACCTATAAGCCCTTGAGGGCTTATCAATGCACTTCTCTTATTTGTCTTTGAAACCCTTGTGAAAGTCTCTGATCGTCCTTCGTGGACCCTAAATAGTCGATTTAGATGCTTATACTCCTCTACAATTACCCTTACTTCTGTGTCTAACTAGAATATATCAAGTTTTTGTTCACTTCAACAGGCATTATGATTATCTTCGCGTAAACATATATTCTTACTTGCTTTCATATGACAAAGTAAATTATATAGAATTGTGCATCAATCTAGCCTTAAATCTTAAATCCAGTATTATCAAAAATACTCATAACAAAAGTAAAATAGCTCATACACAAATTTATCCAAAATAATTCTCTTTATTGCTAATTTAGATCTCCAGTATAGACTCTAACTTCCTTGTGCACACAGTTGCAGGGGTCTGCGCACTCAGTTGCAGACTTCTACCCTAGGCCTCTACGCGCTCAGCTGCAAAGCCTCTTCCTACGCTAAGACTCTTTGCTCTTAGCTCTCAATTTCCCAAAAACTTACTTAGAAATCTACTAAAAAATTCCCCTAGACTCTTCTAAGGCACCCTTTTCATACATTCCCAAGGCCTGCGGACCAAGGGTGGATCTCATCAAGCCACCACAAGCTATCTAAATTAAGGGTGGAAACCCTCTTAGACTGTTTACATCTTCATGCTCCACGACCACAAAATGCAGAGACTTTACATTATTTATACAAAACTTGGGCCTTTAGCCCCAAAACTTGGGATTTTAACCCAAAATTGACCCTAAGGGACCTGTTTCCAATAGGATCCATCAAACATTAAATTCTAGAACATGGCCATGAAGAAATACAGATTGGATCCATGTGACTCAACAGATAAAACATATCCACTAAAAAATACAATTGTGGATCTATGTCACTGATATAAGGGGAAGGAACATTTATTTGTATTAACCATATAAATGAAATTACATCAATATACCTTCAAAAAATATGATCCTCTCCTCCAGCTTGAAGTATGGTCTCCTCTCCCAATACAACAGAGCTCTCACGCTATAGTTTGGATACTCTCTCTTTTCTCTCTTTCCTCTTTGTGAGATTATATAGGCTCATTCTATCCTTCTAGAGAATGTGTCTAAACACCTAGGGGCTTGAGAAGTTAGGAAACTTATACAATAATGGACCCCTAGCCAACTCATACACAAGTGGATCAAGTTAATCTCCTTCGGAATGGAAAACTCTAGAAACATTTTTCATAATTATGATCTTTTTCTCAATTATCCCAATTATGAAATAATTGTTATCTCATAAATATAATATTTTGGAAAAATAATTATGAGAATTAACTCAATCATGTAATTCCACCCTTTTATCATGGGATAAATCTCACATAAGTAAAAGAAAAGGTGAAAAGGGATGCATTTTAGTCAAAAAAACGAGGTAAGTTGATATGGGGTTTCTATCAATATAATGGAGTGGAAAATAGGGTTATAACAGATGCCCCCTAATGCATGAAGTAAAAAGAGAAACAGATGCCCAAAATGCATTACAATAATACCCAATTCTCAAAATGGGAAGAAGGATCCAAGACTTCAAAGCTAGATTCGAGGAACTCAAGTGTTGAAATCTCAACTCTATTGATAACATCCCTGAGGCAGGCATACCCATGGTTGGTCATAAGAAGATACTAAACATGACCACCATAAAATACATTGTGGATCCATGGCATGAAGTGGTAGAATGTGGCCAGAACAGGAATACATAGTGGATCCATGTGACTCAATAAATAGATCATAACCACCATCAAATACAATGTGGATCTATGTCACATTATACATCAGTAGGATTATGGACACATGAAAGACATAGAAGTATCTCAAGATATTCCTCAAAGTACATGATAGATACGTAACTCCAATGCAGCCTGGGAAGAATGCTATATAAGATTGAGATGTCCCTAACCCAAGGTCTTCGACATAACCCTAATGGTACGAATCTACATCATACAAATATATGAGTTGATGTCAAACATGGTAGAAACCGCCTGATTACTAGCCAATGGGGTAAATAGTAATAGATGTGATGAAATCCATTAATGAGGAAAATGGACCCCAAGGTACCTAGTACATTCCACTAAGTGTGAATAGATGAGTTGATGTCGAATACTAGTGAACTCGATAAATCAGGAGCCGATGTTGTAAACCCATTATTGATTGTGAGGAAACCTAGCACTAAGGTCTGCAAGCTCCAAGGTACTACCGGTTCCTAGATTAAGCTCCTGGATAATGAGTTGAAGTTGACAAAATAAGATCTATCAAAGGAGGGCCTTAATGTATCCCCCATCAATTGACGCAGAACAGACTAGGATGATGTGATGTATGGATGAATTCATGAGATGAAGTAGAACTAACACAGGGATGACCCACTCAAAAAGGTCAATAGGCTACTGCAAACGGCCAACACAAGTTGAGACTTCCTTTGAACACATAACAACATGACACAAGAGCGACTTGGAAACATGACTAATGAGCACCATGTGATATCATGCAATGATGCAGGAGGCATTGAAGCATGCTCCATATGATTGGAATAGTAACCATTTAGAGGAGTAAAGAGATTCATATGGATGGTACGACTCCTAGGCATGCTAAAACCCAACTATGAGATAATGAAGGAGACCAGTGCATGTTCAAGGGTGACACAAAGGATGCTACTATTTCGATGACTAATGGAAAAGGATGTTCCTTCCTTTCTCTTTTTATGAGTTCCTTTTTCGTAAATTTGTCCCATAAGACCAAAAAAGATATAAAATTATGCAAGGGGGAACCTCCTAGCCACAATATACTAGGGTATTTCTTTTTGTAACTAGTATATCCAATTCAGATACTTTAACGAGAATGAAGTAGAAAAGTTCACTCAAAAATCTCTTATATATTAAGGAGTCTAAAACGATCTTAAAGAAAACTCATCTTGGTGAAACGAGTGGTATAGAGGGTATCAACTAGTTCCAGTAGGGTTGCAACTGCTTATGACACAGTGAGGACAAGAGGCAAGCTAATAGGTGTTGGCTTGTGCTATATTATTTCCAAGACAACCCCATGCGCAAGGGGGTCACAAGGGGGGAAAGTCCCCCCCGTACATTGTGTCAGCAGTTGTTGAGGGATCACATGGGGGGTGGCTACCACCCCTATCAAGGGGTAAGAAGGGGTGCAGTAGCCTCCCTTCACGAGGTCTAGGGTAGCGCCCTGAGAAAAGAAAATTGGACCCTATATTAGGTGGGTGGACCTACCTATGGTTTTGTGCATGGGTTCTGCACATGGTTTTGGGCATGATGGTTTTCTATCCATGGTATTTTGTAGATCTGGTCAAGGGAACTATAGTTATGTTCTAATCCAAGGTTAATGGATTGGGGTTTATGGATGCTTCAAAATGTATATATATGTCGTGTAACATTTAAAGGAACATAATGAAAATCAATCTAGTAGTCCCGGTTTTGGGATCTAGGGGAAAGTCTCTGTGTATATCTATTTTATGTTTTATTCTCCCGCCATTATTTATGTTTTGTTTCTAGAATTCCTATGCAGGTAATTATGTATGGGGTTAAAACCTACATTTGGTATCATAGTTGTTTTGGCCTCAAGGGGATGCCTTTGTTGTTGAGGGGTGTTTTTATCAGAACTGTGGTAGACCGTGTTTAGTGGGAGATTGTGCGATCGATTCTTGTGGTGAAAGAAGATGATGAGCAATGGAAAGATAGAGATTGAGAAATTTAATGGTTAGAGTTTTGAGTTGTGGAAAATCAAAATGGAGGATCAGCTATGGATAAATATTAGTGGATCGTGGTAGATCCGAGTACTAAACCAAAAACAATGTCAGCTGAAGACTAGGCAAAGTTGGATTGAAAGGCAAAGAGAACAATACAATTGTGTATCTTAGATTTAGTATTGTTGAATGTATTAGGGGAACCCTCAGAAAAGGATTTGTGGGACAAGTTAGGGACTTTGTATCAATCTAAGTCTTTGGTGAATAAACTGTTCCTACGGAAAAAATTGTATAACCTGAGGATGAAAGATGGAGACTCGGTGACATAGCATATGAACACATTTAATACTATGGTAAGCTAGTTATTATCTGTTGATGTTAAAATTTCATATGAAGATAAGTGCATAAGTTTGTTATGTTCTCTACAAGATTCGTGGGATAGTCTGGTTGTTGTAATAGGTAGAAATGCAACTTCCCTGCAGTTTGATGAAATAGTCTCATCCTTGCTATTGGAGGAGATGAGATAGAAAAATATGGAGGGCCAGAATGGTGATTCCTTGTTTATACTAGGACGGTCCCAAAAAATAAACAAAAATAAGTCCTCCAGTGGGACATATAAATCTAGAGGGAGATCCAAATCTCTAGGAAAACTTGTAAAGGTGTGTTGGAAATGCGGAAAGGAATGGAACTTCAAAAGGAACTGTAAATCTAAAGTGTTACACTGAAATTTGTCACCATGACTATCTACAGTTAATATGGCTCCATCAATAGTCATATTATCCTCCTTGTTAGGCCTAATACCTCTGCTCTTCATGTCAAGCTTCAAAAAAGAGAGAAAGTCACTAAAAACATGTTTATCTCTGGGTACGCAGGTTCTCTCTACCTTGCCTGCATGTACGCATCCCAAACTCATTGTACTTGCATACTTATATGCTCTGTAAGCCAAATGATGGGTGCGTACCCCTGTAAAGGTCAAAAGGCGCGAGTTTCATCTTAAAAAAGTTACTTGTGGTCACTTATAGAGCCTTCTAGAAGAGAGTTTGACGTGTATTGAGTGCCTCCAGATGGTTCATGCATCCCTATGATAGAGGAACTTA
>APFE030046211.1:299167-318821 GCA_000404065.3 Pinus taeda | reverse complement strand
AAGGTAAGATCGAAAAACACTTGGTTTCTCATAAGATAATGTATATTTAGAGAAGGATTGCTCTTACTTGTTCTGTTTGTCACTAGAGAGTCTTAGACTCCTGGGGAGGTTAGTTTTGTCCGCAAAAATAACTCTTTCCACATGACATAAAGCTCCTAAAAAAGGAAAGGGATTTGATGATTCTCCTTCTGTAGAGGTGAAAGCCACCTCAGATGAAGGTGGGGATGTGCACTTAGCTTCTTCTTAAAGTACACATGTAGATCATGAGGCATGGTTGATTGACTTAGGTGCATCCTTTCACTTCACTCCCCATAGAGAGTGGTTCTATGAGTATGACAAATATGATGGTGGAGATGTCTTCTTAGGGGATGATAGGAAGGATAGAGTTGTTGGTTGCGGAAAATTCAAGTTGAAGTTGCAAGGTGGAAGGATTAGAATACTTGTGGGTGTTCTGCATATTCCTTCATTGACTAGAAATCTTATTTCTATAAGCAAGCTAGATGATGCAGATGTAAAAAAAATGTTCGAGAAAGATACCTGCAAGATGGTTCGGGGAGCACTGGTATTGATGCAGGGAGTTAGTATTGGAACTTTTTACAAGCTTCAAGGTAACATTGCTATTAATAAGTGCAACAGTTCTATGGCTCCTAAAAGTGGCCCTGTAAATATAGTGGTCTCTGGAGAAAAGACCATGCTATGGCATCAAAGTCTTGGACGTATTGGAGAGAATGGCCTTCAAATACTTTCATGGTAATGGTATGGTAGAAGGTATGTCTAATAGCTCTCTATATTTTGATTTCTACGAAAATTGTGTATATGGGAAGCAAAATCGGGTGAGTTTCCCCTCTGGTGGTAAGAGGGTGAAACAGATATCAAAGCTTGTGCACAGTGATGTGTTTGGACCTGTGTTGGTTCCATCACTGGGAAATTTTGTGTACTATGTATCATTTATAGATGAATTCTCAAGGAATACATGGATATATTTCCTTAGGAAGAAATTTGAAGTCTTTGATAGGTTTAAAGAATTTAAGGCTTTGGTGGAAAACCAGATAAAGAAGAAGATAAAGGTGTTGAGGACAGATAATGGTGGAGAGTTTTGCAAGAAGGAATTTGAATATTTTTGTAATAAGTGTGGTATATCATGGTAGAAGACTACTTCATACACACCTGAGCAAAATGGAGTTGTATAAAGAATGAACAATACATTAATGGAAAGGGAAAGAAGAATGCTAAGTGGTGTCAGGTTCAGACAGGAATTCTAGGTAGAGGTGGTGGAGACTACATGTTACCTGGTCAATAGATCACCTTCTCCAGCATTGCAGAAAGACTCCACAAGAGGTATGGACTGGTAAGAAACCTTATCTTTCACATCTGAGGGAATTTGGATGTGATGCATGTGTACATTTTCCAAACGAGAAAAGAAAAAAGTTGGATAGTAAATCTAAAAAGTGCTTCTTTATTGGGTATAAGTATGGTTTAAAAGGTTATAAGCTTTGGAACCCAGAAATAAGGAAGGTTGTGTATAGATGAGATGTGGCATTTAGAGAGGTGAAATATGTTATTAAACATGACATCCTACCAAAGGAACCCAAGAAGATAGAAACTCTATAGAAGAAGAGGAATTAGAAGATGAAGAGCCACAAACTTTGGCTGTGAGAGGATCAATTCGAGAAAGAAGGAAGCTAGAAAGGTATAGTCCATCTGCTTTTTGTTCAAATTTTTCTTTATCTATTACTGATGATGATCCCAGAACTGTGAGGGAAGTAGTAGATTCAGAGGATGGAAAACTATGGAAAGAGGCCATGGTTGATGAAATGGCATCTTTGCACAAAAATGAGGCTTGGGATCTGGTGGAATTGTCGGCTAGAAGGAAACCCATTGGAAGAAAATGGGTATTTAAGAAGAAGATGTTTGCAAAAGGAAAGATGGAGAAATACAAAGCTCGATTGGTAGCAAAGGTTTATTCCTAGGTTCTTAGAATTCAATTTGGTGATATTTGTTCTCTTGTTGCCAAGGTAACTTCTATTAGATTAATTTTATTTGTTGTTGCCTCTTTTGATTTTAAGGCAGGACAGATGGATGTGAAGAAAAAATTTCTTCACGGGGATCTGGAAGAAGAGATCTACATGAAACAACCTGAAGGCTTTGTAGTGAATGGTAAGAAAGAACTTGTATGAAAGTTAAGAAATTATTTGTATGGGTTAAAATAGTCACCAAGGATGTGATATCAAAAATTTTATACATTTATATGGGGACTTGGCTTCACTAGAAGAAAAGAAGATCACTTTGTGTATTTTAAATTAATTGGTGGTGTGTTATTTATCTAGTCTTGTATGTGGATGATATGTTGCTGGTTGGAAATGAAAAAGATATTATCTAGGATTTGAAGATCCAATTGTCCTCCAAATTTTACATGAAAGATCTTGGTGCTGCAAACTATATTTTGGGCATGGAAACTAAACAAGATCGGGCAAAGTGGAAGATGTGGTTAAACCAGAGGAAGTATTTCAAGGCAATATTGTAGAGGTTTAATATGCATAATAGTAAACTGGTATCTGGTGAACTGTTCCATATGCAAGTGCAGTCAATAGCCTGATGTATGGAATGGTTTGTACTAGACTAGACCTTGCACATGAAGTGGGAGTATTGAGCACGTTTATGTCAAAACTAGGGAAGGAGCATTGGACAGGAATGAAGTAGGTATTCAGGTATTTGCGTGGCACTAGTTATTATGGTTTGTGCTACCAAGGAACACGAGGATTGGACAGAGAGAAGATCTACAAGTGGATATATGTTTAACCTATTTGGAGGTGTAGTCAGGTGGATGAGTAAGAGACAGTTTGTAGTGGCATTTTCAACTACAGAGGCAAAATACATGGAAGCCACTCACATAAGCAAGGAAGCAGTTTGGTTGCAGAGATCATTTTCAAGCATGGTGTTAGTGAAACAAGCTATAAGGATAGAATGTGATAGCCAAAGTGAAATTTTCTTGGCGAAGAACCCTGCTTATCATTCAAAGACAAAGCACATTGATGTTCAGTATCACTTTGTGAGGATATGGTTGACGACAAAAAGGTGGATACTTTGAAGAATACTGCAAATGCATTGAAAAGGTCTGTGAGCACTGAGAAGTTCTCTTTGTGTAGAGAAATAATGGGCATTGTAGGGTGGGATCAATGACTAAGCTCCCCTGTGGCCCCCTATGGAAATAAGACAACAAATGGGAGAATTTTGGGTTGTGTCATATTCTTTCCACGACTACCCCACGTGCAAGAGGGGGGTTCACAGTGGGGGGTGGAAGCATGCCCTATATGTTGTGTTGGCTGCTGCTGAGGAGTCACGGGGGGAAGCACCCCGTGTACGTTGTTTCGGGTGCTACTGAGGGGTCACAAGGGGGCAGTAGTTCCCCTACACGAGGTATGGGGCAATGCACAGGGGAATTTTGTTTGGACACCACATTAGGTGGGTAGACCTACCTATGGTTTTATGCATGGATTTCACACATGGTTTTGGGCATGATGGTTTTCTGTCCATGGTGTTTTGTAGATCCAGTCAAGGGAACTATGGTTATGTTTTAATCCACGGTTAATGGATGCTTTGGCATGTATATATATGTATTGTAACATTGAAAGGAACATAATGAAAAATCAATCTGGTAGTCTCGGTTTTGGGATCTAGGGGAAAATCTTTGTGTATATTTGTTTTATGTTTTATTCTCTCACCATTGTTTATTTTTTTGTTTTTAGAATTCATATGTAGGTAATTTATGTACGGGGTTAAAACCTATAATAGGACCACTCATTACAGTGGTTCCTCCAAGAAAGGGTAGACACCAAGTGAAATAAGATGGTAGGCCAAGAAGATGATGATGATGGAAGAGAGAAACCAAGGCTCATCATGTAGAAGTAGGCTAACAAAAGTGTAAATCACAAGGGATAAATTTTGGAATTCTCTTGGGGTATGGCTAAAAAAGAGATGAAGAAAAGGACATGAGGCTCAGATTCTAAGTCATTGTAGGTCATAAGGAGTAATTCGGAAAAGGATTAAAAAATGAGTACATGGACACCAACTCAGAGAAAAGGTGCTAACTAGGGTATCCATGAGCAGGTAATATCTACCGCCAAGTGACGACATACATAAAAGAGAGTGGTTAAAATTGCAACTTGAAGGGGCCAGACCTAAGGCATAAATATGGCACTGATGGTCAATAATGCATTGGTGATATTGACAATGACCTACCCCAATATCTCAGATTCATAGAAACGCACCAAAGGTCTAATGGATGTTGCAATTAGAAATGCCACCCTATCATGTAAAAAACATCTAGAAAGACTAGGCCCATGGTTAAATCACATTATGAAAGAAATAAACATGGAGGAGGTAAAAACAAGGCCATATATTTTTATATTTTTTGAGTTTTGTAATTTTTTTGATTTTGGAATAAATAAAGCATGACAAATACTAACATCACACACCAAACCAAAAGGGAGATAAAGTCTCACACTCCTATGTACAATATGTACAAGTGCAACACAGTCTAGTAGGTCATGCTAAAGTGTGCCCACAGCTGGGCACAGGCTAAGGGTTTCTATACGTGAACTCATGGAGGTTAAGGGAACCATATTTCTTGCCAATGTGGAGCCATGTCAAAGGAAGTGAAACAACCCAATCCTCAAAGGTTGACCATGCTAGGAAAAATCTAACATAGTAATTCTCTCAAAATTAAACTGTGGACATAGGAGGATCAAAACATAAGTGAGGTACAAGAAACTCGTCAATAGGTGGAGAGTAGTTCGAAAATTCATTAGCAAGTTCAACATTAGGAACCCAAGACTTGATTTGGTTCATGGGTGGCACTTCCAAGGAAGGTTGAGGAGATGCCCCCTAGGTCGATTCAAGATTTTGGATGCAAGCTCTACCTTATCCAATTTGGGTAGAATAGAGCTGTGAAGAGACATAATTTCCTTAGGATGATCAATAGGTGGATCAATGATCTCCAACATGACTAACTAATGAAGTTTTTCATCGAGGGATTCATGTGGAATATGTGGAGGGGTGGCCTGCGTGGGAAAAGGAACCTAGTCGTATTCCATATTGGGATGGAGTTTCTGACTAGTGTCATGATCCAAATTTAAATAGGAACACAACAAATTACAGATATAACCATAAATAAAAAGGTGCAGTAGAAATAAAACTTCATTTCATTAATGCAAAATATTAAAATATGCTTACAAACATAATGGAAATAAGACTAGCTTGGGAGATGGTAGCTTATCTCTAAGAAGCGATGTGGTAGCTACATGCCTCTGAACTATGTTACAATGAGGCTCAAAGGCCTATTTATTGTTGAGAAACAATGGAAAACCATACACATCAAAAAACCTAACCCTAGGAGATAAAGTGCCTAACTATGGGCCTCGTTTGGGTAAATTGGTACATCAACTTCCCGAGTTTGTAACTTTGGCATATGATCTTAGTTTGACACGCATACTACCTCGTTAGAAATATCTATCCGAGGACTACAACTTTTGAGTGGTAAAAATTAGCCTGTGTCACATGTTGATTCCATTTTTTCCAAAAAACGTCATTTAGGGCCTCAAAACGGCTCCGGAAGTTAAGGATTTGAGACAAATTGCTAAAAATAGTAAACTGTGCTACAATTTAGGAAACTGAAAAATGAAGGAGACAATTGTTGGGGTCCAAGTGGGAAAGGTGGGTGGCCACCAAAATCCACCTAGATCATTCCTCCCCCCTTAGGAAGAAATGGTCCCCATTGCATTTAGTGCCTCCATGAGATGGGGAAACTTTTGCTGAACTTGGTCCCTGGTGAGATTTTTTGCAATCTCTAATGTGTCCAGTAATGGTGGGAAGCATGGTCGATGAAGGTCCACATTGAACACTCAGTGCAATCCAAGGAACGGGGGAATGCTATGCTCCAAAGAACTGTTTTCCACAGCCTTGGTAATGGTGTAACGACCATAGCGGAGTGGTTTGAGCTTTTGATGGGCTCTTGTAAGGTGTTCTTTCTATAGATGCAATGAGACTTTGTCACCCACTGGAAACTTATGTGGCACCCAATGTTGATCATGTCACTGCTTATACTTGCTATTTTCTAGAATGGACCTACGATATATTGGCTTGTTGGGTAGAGGTGCATCGGGGGTCAGATTGAATGAATGATGGACCTGACAATGCATCGGTACCCTTGTGGGTGAGGAGAAGATGTCCCTGTATTGTTTCATGATTGTATCCCCTTGCTTCTGCTGTGTGGAGGAACCATTCATGGGTGCCATGGATGTGGCTACAATCTTCCCCTTACATTGAGAGAAAGCCAAAAAGAAAATAAATTTCCTAGTTTGAGAGATGATCTTACAACATTTCTTAGTAGAGATCAAAGATGTGGTTGTAGTTGGGGCTACCTCTGGTATCCTTTATAACGTATTACACAAAGAAATAATAACAACATGAGGCCTTGAATCATACACAACATGTTGCTTCCACAAGTAAGGTTGGCCTAATAATATCACAAACATCCGAAGGTGAAACATCACACAATACCTCATCTGTGAAGGGCTTGATGCTATAGGGAAGGCAAAACTACTATTGTACTTGGAGATCTCATGCTTCACCAAGCCACCTAATGCTATGCAGTTGTGGGTGTGGTATGGTCAGTAGTCCTGTATGCTTCACGACCTTTATTGAGATGAGGTTCTTTTGGCTCCCACTATCAACAATGAATTGCCGAGATGATCCCTTCGCCCACATCTGTGAGTGGAAAATACGCTTCCCCTCCTCTGGATCTTCGAGCTCATTATTCTATATCTTAGTGGTGGAAACATTGGCATTGGGCTCCACATCAATTATCTGCTTCTCTTTGTCATTCCTCTTGTTGGGTTCTAACTTAGGGTCATAACATGCATTTGATTCTGAGTCCTTCAACTCGCCTCCAGCGACTGCTTGGTCCGAAACTCACTTATGTTGTGAGTGGGGTTCTTATGGAACTCACACCACTTTCCTGTGTCCTTCTTTGACTTTGTGGTGGTTTTATTTTCTTGTGGCTTCGATGGGTTGTCTTCAATCACCCCACCTTGGCTTTGTCCTTTGTTGTTCAGATTTTCAAATCTAAAGTCTCGCTTCTTTTGTTTAAACTTCTTCTCAATCTTGACCGTGTATCGATATGCCATTCCAAGCAAGGAGATGTCCAGGAACTACATCTCGTCCTGGATGTATCTATGTAGGTAGCCATGGTACTTGAGTACCAAATTTTTCTCAGAATCCTTGATGCCCAACTTCGTGCACAAGGTATGAAAAACATTGGTAAAGTCTAGCACACTTTGGTCCCTTCCCTACTGTAGCATGGTCCACTTTATGTATTTGTCCTCATAGCTCTTGACAGGGTAGTACTGCTCCTTGATGGCATCCTAGAATGAATTCCAAGTGGAAGCATCTGAAAACAGTGAGTTTGTAATTTCATCCTTCTGCTCACAGTAGGTTTCCCACCAGTCCTTGACGTGGGGGGTTGCTTTGAGAAAAGCGAAAGTAATCTTTTCCTGGCTAGAAAAATCATGAATAGAAAAATACCCTTCTAGCAGATTCAACCATTTATCTATGACATCTGTATATATCTGACCCTCGAATATGAGGATTTAAAAGTTAACCTGTACCTTAAAGGGTGTGGCATTCCCAGAGTAGCTATTAGATGTGTTGCCCCTAGGTAGTCGTTGAAGGATCTAGGAAAAGTTGTCCATCATCGCGTTCCTTTGTCACTTGAGCACTTCTTCGAGCAAGATTTTGATAGGATCTCTTGGCCCCTCGTCTTTCTTTTCATCCACCATGGGAGGCTTTCAGGATTTGCAAGGCTGGTATTGGAAAGGTTTGACTAGTTCAAGCCCTAAATCCTTATATCCTAACCTCGTTGGGGACATGCAAAGAAAAACAGAGAAAGAGCAGACCGCTTTGATACCACTGATATGAATTTAAAGAGGAATGCAAAAAATTACAAAATATAACCATAAATACAAAGATGCAGTAGAAATAACACTTCATTTCATTAATGTAAAATACTGAAATATGCTAGAATGGAAGTAAGACTAGCTTGAGCGATGGTAGCTTATCTCTGAGAAGAGATGTGGTGGATACATGCCTCTGAACTATGTTACAATGAGGTTCAAAGGCCTATTTATTGTTGACAAACAATGGAAAACCATAAACATCCAAAAACCGAACCCTAGGAGATAAAGTGCCAAACTATGGGCCCCGTTTGCGTAAATTGGTACATCAACTTCTCAGGGTTGTAACATTGGCATACGATCTCCGTTTGACATGCACAATACCTCATTAGAAATATTTATTCAAGGACTACAACTTTTTAGTGACTAACATTAGTGTATGACCTATGTTGGTCCCATTGTTTCCTGAAAAACGTTGTTTAGGGCCTCAAAACGGCTCTGGAAGTTCAAGGCCTGAAACAAACTACTAAAAATAGTAAATTGTGCTACAATTAAGGAAATTGAAAAAATGAAAGAGATATTTGTGGGGGTCCAAGTGGGATATATAGGTGGTCACTAACATCCACCTAGATCATGTCAGGAGGTACTGATGGGACTACCAAAGTGGCAATCTCTTCCACAACAGGTGGCAGAGAATGCTCACTAGTTTGATCAACTTCCATATAACAAGCAACACCACCTAAGGATCATGAGATCTATGGGGTCCATAGGTGTCGGAAGCGATCATATGCATAGGAGCTTTAGAACACATAGAAGGAGTTCTAGGTAGGGGTAATTGAGAAAATCCCCCAACAATAGATGAGATTTTAAACAATCCCACACTAACACTCTCATACTAATCAGAGTGATCTCCCACAACTGGGATCAAGGTCCCTGTAGTGGTAAGTTGGGCCGATGGCATACAATAGTCCAGTTCATCAATGGTCACAATATTTCCTTTGTGAGGAAAGAAAAGTACATAGAAAAGAGACAAGACAACTGCAATCATTGCATAAAACCAACTACGACCAAAGATTAGGTTGTAATATAATGTGGCATTGACAACTTTGACATCATCATATACATTTTCCCCAATAACTCAATGGAAAAATTTGGAAGAACCCCTTAGGTAAAATGTTGTTTCCATCAAAGGATTGGAGAGTGATGTTGGACGTGGAAAGCATCGAGGAGCGAAGAGACTTCCAGCAAGATACTGACATAACACACATGGAACAACATTCATCCACCAAAGTCTAATGAATATTCTTGTGGAAAATCTGCACAATGATTTGAAAATAAATATGATGGGAAAGGCGAGGAGAGACTTTGTTGACATTAAAGACAACGAGACTAGAATCATATAGGTCAACTCCACCAATGGAAAACAAAAAGGATTTTCACTTTTGAGGGCATCTTTGCAAGACCTCCAAGAAAGACATGGAAGAAGGAGCCTAGGAAATATCTTCAACAATAATATAATGTTGAGCAACCTTGGTAGAATGATTGTGTGTATTCTTCTAGAGAACACCCTTGGGGGCCCGATAAAAAATTTCAACATGCTTATCCAAAGTGAGAGGTCCATTGGAAGGTAGTGGAGCTAATGAGTCATTAGAGGGATAACTCGACTTAGGAACATTGTAAGATTTGGCTTGTGTAGTCATGTTGACATATTCCTTGCACATGAATATGGATGAACGATGAGGAGGATGGGAATATAACCCCTCATTTCCCCCTTGCGGAGGTCAACGAGGTTGAGCAACCATGTGTTGTTGGGGTTGTGCATGGAATGGATGATTCAAAATGGAAGGTTGTTGAGTAGACAGTGGTGAAAGAAGCCTATGCACTTCATCCATTTGAGGGAATTTGTGAGTATGGTGGTAACCTTAACAAATTTTACTGGGGAACTTGACTTTACGGTGACTTTCACTAGTGCCCCCTCCTTGACTTTGAGGGTTAGGTTGAGACTCCCGAGAATTTTTATTTTTTTATTTATTCCACTTATTATTCTTTTTACCACTAGATTGTTGGTTATTCATTAGGTGAGTGGACTTCACCATAAGAACATTGGTGAACTGTTGGGTGTGGAGCCTGCTTATCTTCTTTATTTAGAGGTATCACTGAATTGGACCCCAGTTTGTAATGTGGCAGAAACGCCAACTGTAATATTTGTGCTGCAAGGGGATCTGGGGGGTGGCAACAATCTTTAGGAGCCCCCCATTGGTGGGGAATCAAGGGAAATGTCCTCGAAGCTAAAAATAGATGTAAAATTTCCTTGTAAAATGTTGTAATTTCGTAGTCAATTTGGGTCGTTCATTAGGCGAAGATGTGACGGTAGAAGTTATGTTTAATTTAGGGTTTTTTTCCCTAGAAGGCAACCCCTCACTACATATGAGGGAATTGCATTGTATCTATGTAGATTTGTATTTTGAGCGAGAGAGAGAGGAGATTGAGTGAGATAGAAGAGGGAATTATAGTGGATCTATTGTAGGTTGTACCTCTTCAGTTTGATGGATAATATAAAAGGAAGGACTGGCTGTTTCTCCGTGAACATAGCCCAAATTAGGTGAACCACATATATCTGTGTCTCTCTTGTTTTATGTGTTTATATTTCTGCAATATATTTATTTATTCCATTGCTCTTTAATATATAATTTTCTAACATGAACTCCTTAGGAGGAGTCCCCCCCTAGTGGGGGATTGGAGGCAGCGCCCTCGAAGCTAAAAATAGATGTAAAATTTCCTTGTAAAATTTTGTAATTTCATAGTCAATCTAGGTTGTTCATTAGGTGAAGATTTGAGGGTAGAAGTTATGTTTAATTTAGGTTTCTTTTCCCTAGAAGGCAACCCCTCGCTATATATGAGGGAATTGTATTGTGTCTATGTAGATTTGTATTCTGAACGAGAAAGAGAGAGGAGACTAAGTGAGAGAGAAGAGCGACTTACAACGGATCCGATGTAGGTTGTATCTCATCAGTTTACTGGATAATATAAAAGGAAGGACTAGTTGTTTATGTGTGGACTTAGGACTAGTTGTTTATGTGTGGACTTAGCCCAAATTGGGTGAACCACATATATCTGTGTCTCTCTTGTTTTATGTGTTTTATGTGTTTATATTTTTGCAATATATTTTATGTGTTCCATTTATTTTTAATATATAATTTTCTAACAATTGGTACCAGAGCCAAAGGTCTATTTGGCTAATAAACTCACAGAAGAGAAGGGTTCCTAGTTTGAGTGGGAGAAATGGAAAAATATGGTAGGTTTAGGGTCAAAACATTTAATAGCCAAAACTACCAGCTATGGAAGATGGAGATGGAAGATTATTTGTACAAAAAATATTTGTACCAACCATTGAGCAAAAATACAAAGAAGCTGACAAGTATGGCAAACACAGAATGGGATATTCTCGATAGAAAGGCACTTGGAACAATATGGTTGTGCCTAGCGGCATCAGTAGCCTTTAATATTTCGAAGGAAACAAAAATAGAGGGTTTAATGTTGACATTAGAAAAACTATATGAAAAACCCTCGGCCTCAAATAAGGTATTTCTTATGAAGCTTTTATTTAATATGAAGATGTCAAAAGGTGGATCCGTTGCTCATCATTTAAATGAATTTAATACAATTATCAATTAGTTAAGTTCTGTAGGGGTAACTTTTGATGATGAAGTTAGGGCTCTGTTATTTTTGTGCTCATTTCTAGAAAGTTGGAATGGTTTAGTTATGGCCATTAGTAACTCTGTCTCTGGATATAGTACTTTAAAGATTTGATGATGTTATTGGTGTAATCCTTACCAAGGAAATGTGATGGAAAGGCTTTGGTGAGACATCAAGTAATGCTTTGATTGCAGAGACTAGGGGAAGAAAAATGGAAAGAGGAAAGAGCCTAGGATATCTAAATAAGTCAAGGAAAGGAAGATCCAAGTCCATATCGGGGATAGTCTAATGGAAATGTGGGAAGAAAGGACACCTAAAGAAATACTGCAAGTCTCAAAAGGGAAAAGAAGGAGATGCGCAACAAGAAAACAATCATGAAGCGAATGTGACAAGTGATGTGTTGCAAGATTCTTTGATTCTTTCGTTAGAAAATATTATTGATGCCTGGTGGGTATATTCAGGGGCCTCATTCCATGCCACACCTGATAGGAAACATTTTCATGATTACGTTCAAGGAGATTTTGGATAGGTTCAATTAGATTATGATAAACCCTATAAAATCATCAGAATGGGTACAATTTTCATAAAACAGTAGACTAGAAATCAATGGCTATTGAAGGAGGTAAGGCATGTTCCAGATTTGAAAAAAAATATGATTTAAACAAGGAAGTTGGGAGGTGAAGGTTGTGTAAAAATTTTTACAGATAAAACCTAGAAGGTCACTAAAGGAGCCTTGGTAATAGAAAAAAGAGAAAATATTGGTACATTGTATTTATGCAATGGTATTTCTAATTTTGTTAAATCTTTAACCTTTACAGGACAAGATACGACATTGTGGCATCATAGGCTTGGGAACATGAGTGAGAAGGGGATGTAGATTCTTCACTCAATAAATTTGTTGCCAAGTTTGAAGCATGTTGATTTAAAATTTTGTGAAAATTGTGCTTATGGAAAATAGAAGAGAGTCAGATTCCTCAAAGTTGGGAAAGAAAAGAAGAGAGAAAAATTAGAGCTTGTGCATATAGATGTATGGGGACCTACTCAAGTATCATCGCTCAATGGATCTCATTATTATGTTACTTTTATTGATGATGCAACCATAAAAACTTGGATTTATTGTATTCGCAATAAATCTGATGTATTTGATACTCTCAAGAAATGGAAAGATTTGGTTTAAAATGAGACAGGAAAAAGGTTGAAGTGTCTTAGATTAGACAACAGAGGTTAATATTGCAGCAAAGAGTTTGATATGTATTGTTCAGAGAATGGAATTCACAGAGAGAAGATAGTTCCAAGAACACCACAAGAAAATAGTGTGTTAGAAAGGATGAACAGGACAATCATGGAGTGGGCAAGGTGCATGAGATTGCATATAGGATTTGATTTGCAATTTTGGCCATATGTTGTAGATACTATTGTTTATCTAATAAACAAAGTGCCTTCAAGTTCATTGGATGGTGGTATTCCAGAGGAGGCATGGATAGGTAAAAAGGTAAACTACTCATGTTTAAAGACTTTTGGTTGTGAAACCTTTGTCCACATTAATAAATAAAATATAACAAAGCTCGAGGAAAAATCAAAGAAACATACCTTTATTGAATATGGTGTTAATGATTTTGGTTATCACTTTTATGATTATGAAAAACACAAAATCATTAGGAGCAAAGATGTGATATTCAATGAAAAGGTTTTTTATAAGGATTAGATGCAGGAAAAGAAACATGAAAAAGAAAATAGAGAATACACAGTTCTTTATGACGTCATAGAAAAAATGAAGGTGCCTGAAAATCATAATGATCAATAGCCAGAATAACAACAACAACTACAACAACAACAAGCACCTCAAACACCTAAAAGTGGTGTTAGAAGATCTACCAGGATAAGTAGACCCCCTAAACGATACTCTCCTTCATTATATTATGTATTGTTGTCTGATTCTAGTGAACCAGAATGTTATGAAGAAGTAGTGCAGGTAGAAACTAGAAAGAAGTGGGAGCAAGCCATGAAAGAAGAGATGGACTCCTTAGCACATAACCAGACTTGGGACTTAGTCAGGTTTCCCATAGGTAAAAAAAAATTGCAGAATAAATGGGTTGACAGGTTGAAGGAAGAACATGGAGGTAGAAAAAGGTATAAAGATATACTTTTGGTGAAGCGGTTTGGATGGAAAAAAGTATATACTTTGATGAGATATTTTCTCCTATTGTTAAAATGACTTCAATTAGAACTATCTTAAGTCTAGTAGAAGCTAAATATTTGCATATTGAACAGTTAGATGTATAGACAACCTTTCTCCATGGGGATTTGGAGGAAGAGATATATATGCAACAGCCACAAGGATATGAGGTAAAAGGGAAGGAGAAAATATTGTGTAGGTTGCAGAAGAGCTTATATGGATTAAAAAAGGCTCCAAGGCAGTGGTATCTAAAATTTGACAAGTTTATGTCTGAAAAAGGTTATACTAGATGTCACTTTGATCATTGTATTTATTTCAAAAGGAAAAATGATGGCAACTATATTATATTGTTATTGTATGTAGATGACATGCTTGTTGTAGGTTCTAACATGCAGGAAATAAATGTGCTCAAAAGAAAATTGGAAAATTCATTTGCAATGAAGGATTTGGGTGCTGCAAAACAAATCCTTGTTATGAGAAGAACTAAAGACAGGAAGAATAAAAAATTAACATTATTTCAGAGTGAGTACATAGAAAAGGTGTTGAAAAGATTTAATATGCAGAATGCAAAACCAGTTAGTATACCTTTGGCTAGCCATTTCAAACTAAGTAAGGAGGTGTGTCTCAATACTTAGGAAGAAATGGCTTATATGTCTAAAGTTCCATATGCATTAGCAGTTGGAAGCTTAATGTATGCAATGGTCTGCACAAGGCCTAATATTTCACATGCAGTGGGAGTTGTAAGAAGGTACATGAACAATCGAGGAAAAGAAAATTGGATGGTGGTGAAGTGGATTCTCAAGTATTTGAGAGGTACCACAAATCAAGCATTATGATTTGGTAGTTCAAACATTTCTCTATAGGGATATGTTGATGCAGATATGGCAGGTGATAGAGATAACAGGAGGAGCACAACAAGGTATGTGTTTACTATAGGTGGAACAATTGTCAGTTGGGTTTCAAAACTGCAAGGTGTTGTTGCACTCTCAACAACGGAAGCAAAGTATGTTGCTACTATAGAGGCTAGTAAAGAAATGATTTGGTTAGAAAGGTTTATGGATGAATTGGGTAAGAAGCAAGAGTTGGAAAGGTTATACAGTGACAACCAAAGTGCCATACATTTTACAAAGAACTCTGCATTTCATTCCAAGACTAAACATATACAACTCAAGTACTATTTCATACGGTCAGTGTTAGAAGATGGAAAGTTGAAGCTGGAAAAGATACACATTAGCCAAAATCCTACAGATATGTTAACAAAAGTTGTAACCAAGGAGAAACTAAGATTCTCCTCAGTTTAAATTGGTCTTCAAGTATGATGAAGAAGATGAGAAACATCCAGGTCCAAAGTGGAGTCATTGTTTAGTAAATGAAGCAGTGGTGGAGTTTTTATAATCATTCTCGAAGTGGGAGATTGTTGGGTGTGGAGCCTGATTATCTTCTTTATTCAGAGGTATCACTGCATTGCACCCCAATTCAAAATGTAGCAACAATGCTGCTCATAATATTTGTACTACAAGGGGGGTCCAGAGGGGGGTAAAAATGATCTTTAAGAGTCCCACCCTTTGTGAGGGATTGGGGGTAGTTCCCCCCAAGCTAAAAATAGATGTAAAATTTCCTGGTAAAGTGTTGTAATTTCGTAGTCAATCTGGGTTGTTCATTAGGCAGAGATCTGACAATAAAATTTATGTTTAATTTTGGGTTTTTCCGCTAGAAGGAAACTCTTCGCTATATATGAAAGAATTGTATTCCGTCTATGTAGATCTATATTCTGAGTGAGAAAGAGAGAGGAGATTGAGTGAGAGAGAAGAGGGAATTACGACAGATCTATTGTAGGTTGTATCTCTTTAGTTTGCTGGATAATATAAAAGGAAGGACTAGTTGTTTCTCCATGGACGTAGCCCAAATTGGGTGAACCACATATATCTGTATATCTCTTGTTTTGTGTGCTTTATGTGTTTATATTTCTGCAATATGTTTTATGTGTTCCATTTCTCTTTAATATATAATTTTATAACATGAACTCCTCAAGAGGAGCTGATTTAGTAGAGCCTGACGCACTGGCTGGGGCTTGAGATGTAACAATCAATTTCCCAAGTTGGGCAACAAGTTGGCTCATAGAATCAGAAATAGACCTGATCACTCCATCGGAATGTGGGTGAGGAATAGGTTTGGGAGGATCAACAAAAGGCCTAGGGGAATTAGGGAACACTTCGTAGAGCATGCCCAATTATGAATATATAAGATCCAACTGTTGGGCAGCTAAAATGGCTTGTTCCTTGGTAACCTCTCAAAACATATACACATCCTTAGAAATATGAAGTTGGAGAGATTAGATGAACCATTTACGTAATATCTCATCAGGTAACTTGGTTCTCACCAACCTCTTGGGACATCATCACTCATGAATATGATCATAAATTAATGTGCCATCATCTTGCTTAAAATTAGATAAGAGGTTAGAATCAATGTCATACTGAGTGTGTCAAAAATGTTTGAGCTAGGGAGGCAAAGTCACTATAAGATGCAGTATATAAGTCGATGTAGCACTTTGCAACATCCCCTATCAATGTACATTGGGATAAACAAAGTTTAATAGAATCATCCACCAAATAATTAGACAAGCACCACAAATGATAAGTGGTAATGTGTGTGGATGGATTCTCCCCAGGATTTCCTTCAAACTCTGGAATATCTTATGGTAATTTGTCAGGCATGGGTGGACACTAGGGATCATGATGGATGGGGTCATTAGTTAATTTCGCTAAATATGGTAAATCAAGAGAATATAAAAATGGATTTTGAAGTTGACTAAATGGGTCATAGGCAAGATAACCCCCTAACCAACCACGTAGTCCCCACATATAGGGAGTATAATGATTCACCTCCTGGTGAGGAAAAGGTTCGCCCAGGCATAAGACTGTTGTGGGCCAACATGACTGGTAAATGGATCATTCCCCCCAGGGTAAGTACTGCCAAAAAGAAAGGACCCCCAAAAGCATGGCTATTGATGGAGTTGTGCCCAAGGATAGAAGAAGGACCACTCTGCGCAGTAGGACCAACATAAGGAGGATAATTTGTGTGAGAAATGGTATTGGTAGTAGGGTTTTCCCCAGGTAAACTAGACTCTACAATAAAATTACTAATAGGTAGTGCCCCTCCAAAGAGCGAACTATACCAGGTTTGTGACATACTAGAAGCAGTGTTCCCCTCAGGATGAATAGGAACAGTTGGTGATCCCCCCCACATATTACTATAAGGAACCATGCCTAACTTAGGAAAAGTGCAGTGAATGAACCTACCAATTGACTTGGATGAGAGCACCATGGTTAACATAGGAGATGATGTGGGCATGGAAACATTTGAGAAATTTGTGGGATTTATAGAGGAAATTGGTGGAACTCCCCAAGAAGAAGTGAGAGGTGTGGACAAAGGAGTGGGTATAACCACACTAAGAGGTGGAAATGATGACATGTCAGCTGATATTGCCAATGCAGAAGGTAAGTAGGTCTTAAAATTTTCCATAGGGTAAATCACAGACAAAGCTATGTAAGTGTAGTCTAGTGTAGAACTGTCAAGGTTTAGCCGCAATAATATTTTTGACTATTAACTAGGAGTGATCTGCCAAAGTCTTGATAGAAATTAGTTCATTGTTATAAGGACCTCGTATAGACTCCAAGGAAATGTGTTAGTCTAATTCTTGAACACCGATAGGAACTCTCCCTGTAGGAGTAACAAGTCCACCTCGTTTAGGAGGTAAATCGTCAAGAAGACGTGATCATCAATGAGCGAATTTAATGAGGGTGATAAATTATAATTTAAACACAATTATGTTAGTGAAAACACCCTAATGCAAAAACTACTGACTCAAACCAAACAACACACACTAGAAATATCCTAGAAGATTGCACACACAAACCAAAATATAAAGAAGCTAGCTGTGGAATAGTTATATTAGTGACCTTCTTCCCACCCCTTTTAGCTATGAACTCAGAATAAATTCCCTCACAAGATGTGGAACACCCCTCGAGAGGACTGAAAGAGTATGAGTAATATTTGTCCTAGGTATAGAGAAGATGATCCCAACCTTGCTCCTGTGTACGAGCCTGTTGTGGCCATCAACAACCCCCCTCCTTATGAAGTGTTATTGCTAATACTAAATATGTGGGGACCCTTAGTAAAAAATTGAAAAAAATCAATTGTTGTTATATTTCCTTTTAGATGAAACTTACAACATCATGGACTTAGTAAAATACCTTTGAAGAATCTAAAAAAACCTAAGTTTCATAATGAAGAAAGTAAATTCACTCCTTAAGAGATATCAAATCGTGCAAAGAACGATAGGGTACCTTCTAATGAGCCAAAATGATAAAGAACGCGAGATTGCGATGCGAAACTCCATCGCATCGCATGCATTAAGAATCACCCACATTGAAAAACCTTAAAATCACCGATATGCGATATCGCATATCGCACATCGCAAAAATCACATAAATTACACATAATGATTATAACGATTAAGCGATCTGCGATTTTGCGATTTTGCGGTTAAGCGATCTGCGATTTTGCGATTAAACGATCTACAATTTTGCGATTAAGCGATCTACGATTTTACGTTACTATGATATTGCGAACAAGAAATCTTGTGATAGAAAAGCACGATGAAATTGCGATAATGCGATACAGCGATCTGCGATACCGCAAAGCAAAATGGCAAGACCTCTCCATCACAGTTGGTTCTGGCTCATTATTTGAGAAAACTTTTTTAGGCCAAGAACTGGTCATGCACTTTAATGTGAATTAGTGAGTTGTTTCCAGTTGTTAATGAAGTGTGGTGTTGTGTTTTTCGAAGAAATAGTTCACGTAAGGTGGCGTGTTTTGCATATCTTTGGCATTTAAAGTTTTCTTTTCATTATTTTTATCATTACTTCCACCTCAATTGTAAACTGCAGGAACAAAATACAAAGCGTTATACAAGGCAGTATGCAGGAAACTATGAGGAGGAAAGGAATTACTCTAATGTCCATTTCGGAAGGCATACCTAATCCACTTAAGGGAGAGAAAGAGCCGTAGAACTCTTCTGAGGCATCCATCACAGATTTCTCATATACAGCCATGGTTGAATGGGTACTGAATGATGTTGATACCAGAAATAGACAGTTTAATGCTCAGGGTCAAGAGCTCAAGGAATCACTATTTTTACAAATTTTGAGCTTTATACCCGATAAGAGAAAAAGGCGCAAGAGGCGAAAAACACATCAGGGAAGCCCAGATCAAGAAACAAAGGCATTTTTTGATGCGCGATTAGCGCTTAGTGCTAATTGTGCATCGCTAAGAAAAATTGCTCAAAAAGGAAGGCTTCTAATTACTCAGTCACCTACAAGCCCTGAAAATTGCAAGAAAGCAACGATAGAAACAAACTGGAAACAGAAAGCTAAAGAAAAAGCAGAAGCAATCCAAGGGTTAACCAAGTTGAAATGGGATTATTACTAGGCATACATGATAAAGCCACATAGTCATTGGATGACTCTCAGGTATATCATTGATTTTGCTGAGAGATAGTGCTAGCTCTTGTCGATTCTGTTTTCTTAACTCAACCAAAGACGGAAGATAGTCAGTCGACTCTACTCAGGCAGATACTGAATGCTTGCGACGTTAAGGATCAAATTTAGAAATAGTTAGATATTAGATTTAATTTTAGAAATAGTTTTACTTAGAAAAAGGACGGTCATTTAAACTGAATCCTGAATTTCTGTAAATAAGTTATTTAGTTAGTAGTATTTAAACCCTTCTCATGCATTTAGAGAAGGGTCCAAAAATTTATCAAAAACTT
>APFE030046211.1:265694-288271 GCA_000404065.3 Pinus taeda | reverse complement strand
ATCCCGGGTTAGCATAAATTTTGATGTTTTTCTGTTTATTAGTATACAATAGCATAGCATTAGATTAGAGTTAGGATAGAAGTATTCCATTCAGAACAGAAATACCCATCTTTCTCACACACACACACTGAATTGGGAAATTGGTCCCATATCCCCAGTCAGGCCCGCTATACCAAACGGATAAGGAGCTGCCAACCAAGGTCCGGACCGGGCGGGTATCCCCCTTGTTGTAGACCCGATTTTTGGGGGCTTCAATAGATCCCTATGAAGATAGGCCACTATGGTCACCACCTATAATAACATGACCTGAGGGGACAGTCGCAGGTTAACTCCACACGAAAGGGTAGGAAAATTAACTCCAAAAAGGATCTAAGACTGTAAGCTCCTTGAGAGTTTCCTCCCAAGTGGTCCCCAAGTGATAATAACACCATTTGTATGCGTGCAAATTCTGCTATATCATGTTGTTGAGTAGTAGAGAAGGTATATAACTACTACTTATTTCGTTTTCTTTTCCTTAAATTCAGAACTTCTTCGCATTATAAAATAGGCATATGGTGGAATATTAGGATAAATTTCAAAATATTTGTGAGCAACATAAAGTGACTAATAATTACCTTTTCCTATAAATAAAAAGAGGAAAATAGAAAATCGCCACTCCAAAGGAAAGGACAAGACAAAATCAACTGCTATCCCTTTGACAGGTAACCACATCCAAACAAGACAATCTATATTGGAGCATATAAGCTAGGAAAAGGAAGAGGAGATACCAAATCAGCCCAGAAGAACAAAGAGATAACTGAGAAATAAAGACCTGGCAAATCCCTTAGGAACCTTTGATCCTGAGGGATCACTACCTTAAGATTATTTTTACTGTTGATATTTTTGCTTGGCTGCTATAAGAAGGGACAACATTGCTAGCCCAAGGGGCATACTATTATTGTTTTTATGAAATTCACTATTATAACTTAAACTTTGATCATCGACTCTCTTCAAAAGAGTGATTACTATAACTCTGTTTTGATGCTTAATATATAAACTCTATTGTTGTTCCGTCTTTGATTTTAGAGTAATCATAGCAATGCATCCTTGGAGGCTAAGGGCCCGGCCCTGGTGGATCACTTGCTTCCTATACCATTAGTTTTTTATTCCAAGTCGTGTGTGGTTTGATTTCTATTATTCGCTTTGTTTAGTAATCTGTTGTTCCTTATTTTTCCATATATTAGCTCTGTTATATCTCATTCCTATTTGAATAGTAAGGTTTTTCTTTGCAACTAGAATGGTATGTTGTTCATTCTGAATTTATATCGCATTGTCGTTCCTTAACAGATTGATATTATTGTATAACATTACTGTTTCTTATAGATTACCATTACTGCTCATTTACAGAGTAACAGTGTTGTGTATTCATAAGTCAATACTATTGTGTATTTATCTATAGTTTCTTCCAAACATGATTGTTGTTCATTTGGGATTCTTGTTCCACCGTGATCGCAATTGTTGTTTCTTCATAATCGTGATTAGTAACTGTTGTGCTGAAACTTAGATTATTGTTTCCTTCACCATAGAAGTGTTGTTGCAATATTCGATTTGGTTTGTTGTGCATTAATATTTGATTCAGGTTGCTATTCAATATTTCATATTTCCTTTAGTTTGTTGTCCCATTTACGTTTGCTATTCAAATCATTTCTGAGGTAAATATTGTTGCTTGATTTCTATAGATTACAATTACTGCTTCAATCATTTCGGTAGATTAATGCTTTGATGTTCAATATTATTAATAGATTATTTATTGTTCCTTTTCCTGTTATTTGAATTATCATCACTTTGGTGTGCACAAAATGATCTGAAATTGTAGTGAACATTGACAGTTGTTGTCCAGTTCCTAGGCTGATGATATTTTCCTTAAACACTTTTCAATTGCATCAGTTTACAAAGGGAAGAGTTATTATTACTACACCCTTGACTGATCAAGTGTTGTAGTTCTTTAAATGAATGATTAAGTTCCAAGCATTTCCAGTTCTTGCCATTCTTCTTTAGAAGTTTGTTTCCAGTATTTAGTTACTCTTGCAAAAGCACTATATTACTAGCATTACTTTGACAAATGACTCCCTCAGACTGAGTACACTCTTTGAGATAAAAAATCGACCTGGATTGATGATTAATGTAGGGTAAATAGAGGTGAAAAAGAACCTTTCTACTACTTGACATTTTGTCACCATTGCCGGGGAAGAGTGTAGCCATTTGTTTATTTTCAGAGTAGTGTAAGACCTGCTAGGAGAGAATTGGGTTTTAAAAACGGAAGGTAAGAACTTGAGTATGGAGCATGTAATAACCTTTCTCCCCTACCCACTTTCCTACAGATTTTTTTTTTTATTTTGGGTAGAAATCAGTATTTGATTTGTGTGCATGACTAAGCAGAAAAAGCCTAAAAAGAATCCTAAACCACTACCCAATCCTGATAAAGCTAAGGGGTCTGTGACCCTTGGCCAATCAACCTTCATAGACAAAATCCTTAAAAAAGCAGAATCTCAGCCTTCAGTAGGACCTAGAAAAGTTGTCTCTAGAGAACCTACTAGCTCCCTTCAAGCCACAGGATCACCATCTGTATCCTTTGTTGAGGTGCACAGCCAAACTGAGGAGTAAGATTGTCAAGAAATTGAGAATTCTAGCCCAAAATCATTGCAAGAAGGGAACCTTAATAACCTCTGCGAAGGAAGAGGAGAAACAGGGGAAACTAAAGAACCAAGATTCCCTCTCGAAATAATTCAGCCATGAAGCAATCCAGATAGGGGAAGTGCTGCAAAAATCATCCAGAACGAAGTTGAAGAACCTCAAGAGCTAAAATCTCCCCAGACATTAGGAACTCTCATCATCCCAGACAAAGGAAGTGTTGTTAAGGCCATTCCTATTAAGACCATTCCTACTCCATCCAACCAACCTAGGAATACCCTCTTAGAAATCTCGGAAGGTTATTGGCACATATTTGACCAAATGGCCTAGAACTAGCCAAACACCTAAACCTCCACACTACAATATCCAATTGTAGATACTTCAGTCAATGCACCTATGAAGGCAATTCCTCTCTAACATATCCCTACATTTCATGGCCTAACATCGGAAGACCCACATGCATTTTTGTTTGAATTCAATGTGCTGTGTAGAGGATATGACTATGTCGCCAACCCCCAAAAGCTGAATCTATTTCCATCTACATTAAAAGGAGCTGCTTTATGATGGTTTATGGGGTTGGGTGGAGGTGTTATAAATGACTGGGATCAGATGAAAGGAGATTTCTTGAAGAAATATCAGGATTATTGTAGATCCAGAGAGTTAAAATATGAAATATTTCAGATGGTAGCTAGACCTAATGAAACGCTAGAGGAATATGTTGAACATTTTCAGTATAATCTTCAAAGATCTCCTTATGCATCACTACCCTTACGTAATAATGTATTAAAAACAACATTAATTAATGGTATGAAGGAACAATGGATTGAAACATTGAATATTATGGGAAAAGGAGACATCTATGAAGAAGATTTTGCTAACATTATTGATTTATGTATCAGGAGCTCACGAGGAAGTACAAGGGTAAAACTAGCGGAACATGATAGGTTTACAAGGGACAACAAGATCTCTGTAGAAGGAGTAAATCACGCAGAAATTGGAAATTTATTAGAAAATTTCAAAACTGATAATTGGGAACTCTGACAACGCAACTCGATATTATGCAAGCCAAACAGAAACAAGTAGAGGTAGAGCAAAATATGGCAATATTCTATCCCAGATGCAGAAAGAAACATAGCCACAAAGAGTGCCCATTAGATGTGGTTCAAGTTTGCGCCATTTGTACAAAAGACCACTCTATAGAAAACTGTCCCTCACTTACTAGTTTGAAAGTGGTATACAAAGAAGCAGAAGAAGAACTAGAACCGGTGTACCTACTTAATCAGCACCATCAATGGTAGCCGCGACAATCAGGTATATTCCTCGATCCAGCTTCTTCTTTCCAACCTCCACAATATCATGCTCAGTAATATAATAAAATGTGGCAAAATCAACCTCCTTTCTCAAATTGGTCACAACAACCATTTCCTTCATCGTCGCCATTGCTGAATCAAGCAAGCCAATCTAATTGGCCAAGTTTTCTCTACGCCCCACCATATTGGCAAAATAATGTGTATCTAGCACAATGGTCCTCTCCCACTTCACAGAGTCAAGCCTGGTAGACAAATTGGCAAAGACCGATGAATCAACCAGTAGGAACCATTCCACTCCCTCAACCTACACTGCTAGCACTATAAAAAAATCCCCAGTCCAATTTAAGACCACAACTCCCAGCCCAACCCAACTCAAACCCGAATAACAGATCGCTCCAATCTATTCAAATAATTGAAATACCCGAGATAGGAAATGATCTAAGGAGGTACAATGACCTTCAATTGAGATTTGGGCGCATTATAGAGGCTGAGGGAGATAAAAAATGCTCAAGTTGAAAATCACTTACTTGCAGAACAACCATTACAAGAGGAAGATGTGGTCAGGAAATAGACTCGTGACCAAGAAACTACATCTTCTCCCCCATTCCCAGAATGATTAATTTTACCACGCCCTATAGAACATCCTGACTTTGATATTCTGGGAGAACTTAAGAATCTATACATAAAAATCCCTCTCCTCCAAGCCATCCAAGATATCCCAATATATGCAAAGACCATCAAAGAACTGTGTATAAAAAAGCCAAGGAGGAGAATAACAAATAACCCAATAGTCCAAGTAATTGGCACCTTATCTGACCTATTATCAAGTAGATAAGCACCAGTTAAATATGAAGACCCAAGAAATCCAATAGTGACAGTAAAAATCAATGGACAAACTTTTTCAAATGCCTTAGTTGATTTAGGCGCTGCAATTAATATCTTAACAACCACCACTTGTCAAAAGTTGGGCATTACATCAGTAGAACCGACCTCCACTTTATTAGAATTGGCTGACCGATCAGTGGTTAGGCCGGAAGGCACACTACATGACGTCATGGTATCTGTTGATTCCTGGGAATATCCTGTCGAATTTTTGATAATAAACCCTAAAAACCAACTTGATGGACATCCGTTAATTTTAGGTAGACCTTGGCTTGCAATTGCTAATGCTTACATTGGCTGCTGACAAGGTAGTATGACCATAACTAGAGGGAGTAATATCAATAATCTAGCCTTATACCCTCCAACCCAGCCAAGTGTAACAATAATAAAAACTAACAAACATCCTGTATCATACCTTACCAAAAACATTAGATCCCCATTAACTATAGAAGGTGCCCTCGAGTTCAAACATCAAACATAGGATGATGTTATTAACAACTTTATTAACCAAGTTGAATCCAGATCCCACATACAATGTCACATGATACAAACAACATTTGATAATGAATTAGAAGAAGATCCTCTCAAAGACACTCATGATCAAACAATACCTACTACCTCTGTCTCAAATAGAAAAACTGTAGAGATTGAGCCAGGAAAAACTTTAAACATCAATAATAACCTGACTCCTAAACAAGAAGATAAGTTGATCCAACTATTGAGAAAATATAAGGAAGCATTGGCATGGGATTATTCGGACATGAAGGGAATCGATCCCCAACTATGTACACACCACATTTATATAGAAAAGGATGCAAGATCTATTTGCTAACCCTAAAGAAAACTTAACCCTCATTTAAAAGACATTGTGAAAGCTGGATTACAAAAAATTTTAGATGTAAACTTTATTTATCCTATCTCCAATAGCAAATGGGTCTCTCCATTTGTAGTGGTGTTGAAGAAGAATGGAAAGTGGAGGATTTGTGTAGATTACAGAGAATTAAATAAGGCAACCTAGAAAGACCACTTTCCCCTTCCATTCATTGACCAAGTATTAGATACATTAGTAGGAAAGAAATTCTTTTCTTTCTTGGATGGCTTCATTGGATACAATTAGATTCAAATTGCCCTGGAAGACCAAGACAAAACTACTTTTACCTATCCTTGGGGAATGTTTGCCTACCGAGTTTTACCCTTTGGCCTATGCAATGCCCCTATCACATTTCAAAGGGACATCCTTCGCATCTTTTTAGATTTAATAAATGAAGGGCTCGAAGTATACATGAATGATTTCACACCATATGGAGATGATTTAGACACATTGGAAAAGGCGCTGCAACAATGTATCGCTACCAAGCTCTGTCTGAGCCATGAAAAATGCTATATGATGATGATTAAAGGACTCATCCTAGGTCATTATATCTCAGCAGCTGGAATACATGTAGATCTAGCCAAAATTCAAATAATTTTGTTAATACCTACTCCTACCACATAGACAGAGGTACGCAATTTTGTTGGATTTTCTGGTTATTATAGGAGATTTATAGAACATTTTTCTCACATAGCTGCATCTCTATACACACTAACAAGAAATGTTGACTTTGTTTGGATAGATAAATGTGCCCATGCTTTTGAGGATTTGATAAAGCTTGTCTCAACAACCTTGGTGCTCAGAGGTCCAAACAGGGACCTACCATTTCAAATTTCATCATATGCTTCATACATAGCTATTGGAGCAGTCCTTGTGTAGGAAGAAGACAAAAAATGATATGCAATTTATTATATTAGCAAGAATTTGTCTCCTGCTGAATTGAACTATACTGTTACTGAAAAAGAGTTTTTAGTTGTAATACATGTTGTAAATAAATTTAGGCATTACATCATTGGGTATCCTGTTGTTTTATATACAGATCACTCTGCCATAAAATATTTAGTAAATAAACCAATTACAAATAGTAGAGTAACAAGATGGTTGATTTTACTGCAGGAATTTGACATTACAATAAAAGAATGACCTGGAAAAGAAAATCCTGATGCTGACTTTCTCTCATGAATGACAAAAACAGTGGACGCAGCAGCAGTTGAAGATCAATTTGCAGATGAACATTTGTTCGTTGTTACTATAAAAACACCCTAGTATGCTGATGTTGAGAATTATTTAGCAGTAGGTAAATTACCAAAACATCTGTCTCCCAATGAACGAAAGTAGATTATCTAGCGTAGTACCCGCTTTTGGTGGATTAGTGGCTACGTATTTCATACAAGAGAAGATATTCACATCAAAAGATGTGTCTGAGAAGATGAAATTTTTGACATTCTTAAAGCCTGTCACGATGGACCATTTGGCAGACATTTCATAGATTGAAGAACTAGTCACAAAGTTCTACAAATAGGGTATTATTGGCCCACAATCTTTAAGGATGCAAAGAAATTTGTTCAAGCTTGTGACAGTTGCCAAAGAGCAGGACACCCTGGATAGTCCGAAAAAATGCCTTTGAACCCATAGCTAGTCATTGAACCATTTGAGCGTTGGGCACTCAATTTTGTTGGTCCAATCAACCCATCATCAAACCAGAAAACATATATTTTGGTAGCAACAGAATATGTGACCAAATGGGTTGAAGCAGAGGCACTGCCAAGAGCTACAGAGGATTCTGTCATTCATTTTCTGTTCTAGATATTTGTGCAATATGGCCTCCCAAGAGATATAATCACGGATGGAGGAACATAGTTTGATAGTAATAACATTGCGGAAACACTAAAAAACTATCATATTCAGCGTAAAATTACTACTCCATACCACCCACAGGCAAATGGCCAAGTAGAGAGCATGAATAAAGTAATAGAAGCAATACTGACAAAAACCATTGCGTCACACAAACACGTTTGGGCTACAATATTGTGGAAGCCTTGTGGGTGTATAGAACAACATGGAGAAGCACTACTATTTATTCACCATATTAGCTAGTATTTGGAAAGGAACTAATATTTCCAATAGAATTTGAAATACAAACCTTGAGAACAGCACAAGAAGTCAGTATAGATTTAAACAAGGCCTAGATTAATAGACTATAACAGATCAACGAGCTGGATGAAATCAGGCTCTCTTCTATGCAACATACCGCATTAATCCAACAATAGAGAGCCAAATGGCATGACGCCGTCATAAAAAAGAAAGTCTTTTGCGAAGGATATTGGGCGCTCCTATATGATTCCATGTTTGAGGATTTTCCAGGGAAGCTTCAGACTCGCTAGTTGGAACCATATGAAATCTAGAAGGTACATGATAATGGCACCATTACTTTAACCCCCATTAATGGAATGGGACATTCCTTTAAGGCAAACGGCCACCAATTTCGATTGTACCGCAAACCACTTACTCAGGAATCCTTCTACCAGCGACTCCGAGAAGACCTTGACATGTAGATTCTAGTTGAGGAAGAGAAATATTCCTCACCTTTGGTTCATGAAGTGATTTGATTGATTTTAAATTTTGTACATAAATTCTTTTGTTTTGTTCGTGTAAATTACTTTCTATACAAGTTTCTGCATTTCTGCAACTTTTGCATTTTGTTGTTCCTTTTTTATGGAACATCATTTTCATCATTATGTTGTTCCTTTTCGAAGAAACAACACTTTTGCATTTTGTTGTTCCTTTCAGATGAAACAACATTTTCACTGTTCTACTGTTCCTTTTCGAAGGAACAACACTTCTGCATTTTGTTGTTCCTTTTGGATGGAACAACATTTTCACCATTCTACTGTTCCTTTTTGATGTAACAACACTTTTTTATTCTTTTATTCCTTTCCGAAGGAACAACATTTTCACCATTTGTAGCATTTTTGCATTGTGTTGTTCCTTTCCGAAGGAACAACACTTTTACGTTTTGTTGTTCCTTTCCAAAGGAAAAACATTTCTGCATTTTTGTTGTTCCTTTTTGAAGGAACAACACTTCTGCCTTTCTGTTGTTCCTTTCTGAAGGAGCAACACTTCTACGTTTTGTTGTTCCTTTCTGAAGGAACAACACTTCTGCATTTTTTTTGTTCCTTTATGAAGGAACAACACTTTCATTTTCTATTGTTCCTTTCCGAACGAGCAACACTTTCATTTTTCTGTTGTTCCTTTCCGAAGGAACAAGACTTTCATTTTCTTTTGTTCCTTTCCAAAGGAATAGCACTTTCATTTTTCTGTTGTTCCTTTTCAAAGGAACAATATTTTCTCATTTTTTGTTTGTGCTGGTTTTTTTTGCTATTCTGATTAAGGGAAAGCGTTGTTCTGATTAAGGGACAACTGTTGTTTCTCTCAAGGAGCAGCAATTTCGAGCATGTTTTTCCTTTTTCTTGCCGTTTTTGTGTACAGTAGTTGTTCTATCTTGAGAACAACATTTTTTTAGAGTGCATTTTTTTCTTTTTTGTGTGTTTTACCGTTTAGATCATTTTTGTGAATCATGGTCATTTAAAGCACAACTATACATTTATGCAGCAAATACAAAAACTAGAGGATACTGAAATCAACAAATCACATAAAAAACATTATCTTTAGAAGAAATTGCTTTGAATTGATAAGAGAAAAGAGGAGAGGACACAATTATTGATCACCTTGCTGTCATTATTTTACTAATACCAATATGATTGATTATTTTTATCATGCCGCTTCTTTCTAAATCCACATAATTCTCTTTAATCATTATTATTGAATAAGAATAAGGACATATTTTTCTCTATTGACATGTTAAGACTTCTTCCACCATCCCTACTCTTAACGAGTGTTGAACCACCCTCTGTATATAAATAGGAAAAGTGCTATATAAAAGGAAAAGAAAAAAGAAAAAAAAATTGTTTTATATGATTGCTAACATGATTTGTCAGATAAAGGATAGGGGTTCTCATTAAGAGCTAGCTTACCATGATCATAAGGAAGAAAGTGAAGTGAAATTCCCACTATGGCCACCACACCAAGGATATGATCTAAGAGGCACATTAGAAAAAATAAAAATTCATTGGAATGGGAGGTCTCATCACGAGCCGGCCTGCCTACCTTTCACTCCTTCCTTGTGAATGACATTATGATTTATCTAGTTACCACGCCAGCATAATGGCCTCCATTATGACATTGCACAACACTTTCCTAGGCATATGCATAGGATTATGGTTCGAAGGGTGAAATAAACAACTCTGTCAAGGTTATGGACACCTGTGGGCAACAGAGCTCTATTGATGGTATTGAAGTCATATTTTTTATACAACAATAGCAATTATAAAACCCTTCTTCTTATATCTTATAAATAGTTCAAATGAAATTATGTATATAACCCTTCCGAACCTTTGATACATGAAAATTAGTTACAAATCAATTATGATGGTAAAAGTTGATAATGATTGCATAAGACCTTTTATTCATGTAGTTGTCCTATCCTCTAATTATTGCATCATATCATGGCGTTTCCTTATTTACTAGTGATTCTATTATACACCTCAATTTCAGCAATTCGCTCATTTTTGTAAACATGGCATATCTTTATATGTTGTTCCTTTATGACTTTGTACTATGGCAGTTCAACACGTTGCTCCTTCATTTGATGGTCAAGGACAACCTATCATATTCTAGGGGGGCGCGGGCGATCCCCATAATTTGTTGGCATACGTGTCAGCTCATCATTCGAAAGGATTAATGACTCAAGAATAGCAAAGCTTAACAATATTTTCTTATCCAATATGCATGTTGTTCCAAAGCTATTTCCGTGTTTTTCTCTACAAAAATTAGTAGTAAGTTAGAAATTTGAACAGCTGTGTTTTCTAACAGTGAGATAAAAATTTGAACAGCCTGTTGTTCCATTATCGTCTCTGTGTTTTTTACAGTGTGCTAAGCATGGGAGGAAGATTAATTCGCAGTGAGCCATAGGTGTTGATGGTCTTCGATGCTGCACAAGAAATCTTAGCAAGGGAAGGATGTATAACTTATCTTAACCGTCTACAACAATCCAATGAGACAGTGGCAATTGAGTTTCTACATAACTTGCATGAAAATCATTCCATGGTAAGAGGGAGATAGATTGCAGTCACTGACAACATAATTGTAGAAGTTTCGGGACTGCTAGCCACCGGACCTATGTGGACTCTAAAAAAGGTGAGACTGTGAGACACCATGAAAATATTTCAGGATGAAGGGCGAAACTTGACTGTAAAAGGGAAGGGAGTTCTGCCGAGAACCTTGGGAGAACTATGGGCAGAATTGGCAAGAATTATCTAGAGCTACGTCACTTGTGACAACATGAAAGACGTGGTAAGACCACGCCATCTTAAACTTTTAGCTGTGTTAAAGCAAAAGTGCGCTATGAATTTCCATGTGTTTTTAAATTCTTTATTACATGATGTTGCCCAAAGTATGAAGAAATCTCGCCATCTAGAGTTAGTAGGAAGCCACCATGGGTTAATACAACTGATAGTCAACCACAGTCTTACCTAACAGTAGAGAAATTGGGAAGAACTGATTTTCATGATAGATGGGGGACTGGCTTTGCTAGCCCCAAAATGAAAACATGTTGCTAGTACATCGAGCAGACCATTGAAACGAAGAAAATCTATTAGATTGGCAAGGATTAAAGGAATGTTGGAAAAATTTCCAAGAAAGTAGTAGTCAACCTATGGAGATACATGATTCAGGAGATGAACAAACCCCACAGTTGGAAGGAGGGGAGATGAAAAAGAATTGGAGAAAAACTATGAAGGAGAACCAGAGGAGGAGGCTGAACAATCCAGTCAGGAAGAAGAGGAAGCAGAGCAACGCAGTGAAAGTCCACTGTAAAAAGATGAATTGGCCCAAATTCTGGGCAACATGGGCAAATATGTCCAACCTCGTAGCCCACTTAACCCCCACACCAAAGAAGGAACGTAGGAGCAATCTTCTCATGATAAAAGTGCATCCGAGGAACTGTGTGATGAGGAAGAAGGACCGCAGGAGCATTCTGCTCATGACAAAAGTGCATCTGAGGAACTATGTGATGAGGAGGAGGGAGAAGAGGACCACTCCGCTCAGAACAAGAGCATATCTAGGAAGAAGAGTGATGAGAATGAAGAAGGGGAACAATCTATTCGTAGTTAGAATACAACAGAAGAATTCCATGGTGAAGAAGGGGTAGAAGAATAATTTACCCAGGAAACAAAAGAGAAAGCTAGGGTTTCTACTCCTGAACAACCTGATCAGCATAACACTAAAGAAGCACCCCAAGAAGAAAATAAGGAAATTGGCCAAAATGAATGTACAACACTTGAGGTACAAAACCCAGGCTTGAGTAAATGAATGGCCGTTCCTTCCAAGAAAACAAAGGAAATTAAACGATTGTGAAAGGAACAACAAAGATTGATTAACGTGATTAAGCAACTTTGACAATAGATAAGGGTTTTGAAAATGTGGAAGAAATAAAAAGGAATAGTTGTGGCAAAGAATACAACTGCCCAAGAAAAACCACTTAAGAAAAGGATCATTAGGACTCAAGTCCAACCTGCCATTCAAAACCGAAAGGAACAACATCTGGCTATTGCCCATGTTGAAGTACAAATAGACAATGTATCGACCTATGATAAGAAGATCCAAGTAGATCTCCCACCTAAAAATATTATGTTGAATAAGGACCCAAGGATAGTAACTCTGTGAAAATATTTGGCACAAGCCCAGCAAACAGTAGAGAAACTTACAGAGCAGACTGCCCCTCAAGAAAAATATGAGAAATTACAACAACAGCTGAGGAACGTTAACGTATCTAAAAGTCAGGCCTTTGAAGCATGGCGAAAGGCAGAAGAAAGATTCAAAAATGTAACCCATAGACTAGACATAGTCATCATACAAATAGATACCTTATGTTCTTTGTATACTGACGTTCTAGTGTGTAGGGCACCTGCTAGAAGCTATGCTTTGTTCTTAATGGAAAGATATTTACAATTTAAAATTAAAGTTGTCAAGGCAGGAGTACTTATAGAAATAAAAACCATTGATGACTTCATACATTTTTGTAAGCATTACGAGGTGAAATTTCAACAACTGTTATGTGAATTATATTTGCACAATCTTGTATTAGATGGAGAAACAGAACAAAACCCTAGCCCTTTTGTGGGTGATGTCCAACTGTAGGCATTTATTTCCTTTTGTGTTAATCAAATAAAGTGGCTCAAAGCCTACAATGTCTTTCAAAGATAGGAGAACGAATTAGATTTATGGGTGAGGGGTGAACCTAGAGACCCACTCTAGCTATGAAATAAATATAGGAGCCTAATGAGGACTCAGGGAGATTGAGGCATTGGGACCTATCCACACAACAATCATCTAGCAAGGGGTAGAATGCTTCTTTACCATCAAAGACCCCGGCATAGCAACAGCCAAATTTTGATACCAGACTTCTAATCGGAATATCGAAAACAGGGAACCATTCAACTATGAGAACTTTATGCTAGCCGCTGACCGCTTCGGTATCTATGGTGACCTCATTTTGAGAGAAGCCCCATCTTGGTTAGGCTGTAGGTTCCAAAGTCCAGTCATTTGGCACCCTGCACTAGGATATCAAGCCTTATATGAAATTCCTGAAGATCAGATAGGACATATTTTTGAACACCTAGCTAGGCATCATGGTTGTAAACCACCTCATGAGATCCCTTCTCCAACCTATTCCCTAACTGCCTTGCATGTCAATTACAATGCTTTAATGAGGGCATGAAAAAGGGTAAGCAGGGGGTGTGTTGAGCATTAGAGAAGGTATGTAATTACTACTTATTTCATTTTCTTTTCCTTAAATTCATAACTTATTCACATTATAAAATAGGCATATGGTGAAAGATTATGATAAATTTTAGAAGATTTGTGAGCAACATAAAATGACTAATAATTACCTTTTCCTATGTAGAAAAAGATGAAAACAGAAAATCACCACTCCAAAGGAAAAGACAAGACGAAATCAACTGTTGTCCCTTTGACAGGGAACCGCATCCAAAGGAGGCAATCCAGATTGGAGTGTATAAGCCAGGAAAATGAAGAAGAGATACCAAATCAGCGCAAAAGAACAAAGAGATAACTGGGAAATAACGATATGGAAAATCACTCAGGATCCTTTGATCCTGAGGGATCGCTACCTTAAGATTATATGTATCGTTGATATTTCCACTTGGCTGCTATAAGAAGGGACAATATTGCTAGCCCAAGGGGTGGACTATTATTGTTTTTATGAAATTCATTATTGTAACTTAAACTTTGATCATCGATTCTCTTCACAAGAGTGATTACTGTAACTCTATTTTGATGCTTAATATATAAAATATGTTGCTGTTCTGTATTTTATTATGGAGTAATCACAGCAGTGCATCCCTGGAGGCTAAGGGCTTGACCCTAGTGGATCACTTGCTTCTTGTACCATTTGTTTCCTATTCCAAGTCATTCCAAATTTATATGGCATTTTCGTTCCTTAACAGATTGATATTATTGTATAACATTATTGTTCCTTGCAGATTACCATTACTGCTCATTTACAGAGTAACAGTGTAGTGTATTTATAAATCAATACTCTTGTGTATTTATTATCTATAGTTTACTTCCAAACATAATTGTTGTTCATTTGGGATTGCTATTCCACCGTGATCACAATTGTTGTTTCTTCATAACCGTGATTAATAACTGTTGTGTTGAAACTCAGATTATTGTTTCCTTCAATATAGAAGTTCTATATGCAATATTCGATTTGGTTGCTATGCATTGATATTTGATTCGGGTTGTTGTTCAATATTTCATATTTCCTTTAGTTTGTTTTCCTATTTTTGTTTGCTGTTCAAATCATTTCTGAAGTAAACATTGTTGCTTGATTTCTATATATTACAATTACTGCTTCAATCATTTCAGTGGATTAACGCTTTGGTGTTCAATCTTGTTAAATAGATTAGTAGTTATTCCTTCTCCTGTTATTTGAATTATAATCGCTTTGGTGTGCATAGAACGATTTGAAACTGTAGTGAACATTGACAGTTGTTGTCCAGTTCCCAGGTTGATGATCTTTTCCTTAAACACTTTTCAATTACATTAGTTTACAAAGGGAAGAGTTATTATTATTTTACCCTTGTCTGATCAAGTGATGTAGTTCTTTAAATGAATGAATTAGTTCCAAGTATTTCCAGTTCTTGCCATTATCTTTAGAAGTTGGTTTCTAGTATTTAGTTACGCTTGCAAAAGCACTATACTACTAGCATTACTCTAACAAATGACTGCCTTAGACTAAGTACACTCTTTGAGATAACAAATCGACCCTAGATTGATAATTAATGTAGGGTAAATAGAGGTGAAAAAGACCCTTTTTACTGCTCGACACATGCCACCCAAAACTAAGTGAGATGGGTCATATCACCTTGCCTAGCCCAAGTGTGCCCTCCTGCTTAACCCTTTTTTGAGGAGGTCTTCCCATACCACACTACTGCAAATGGATTTAATTCCTTGCCATAAGATTCTGAGTTGATTTTGTAGTCTTGGAGCAGTTAACTCACACTCTTATCTCTAAGACTCTAGACTAGGCTAGTGTTGGTGTACTAGTAGTAAAAATGAAAGACGAATCTAGTTAATTTTATTATCGCTTTAATTTTAGTGGTTTTTTTTACATAAGTGGGATGCATCGTGAAACTAAGATGGTGTGAATAACTCTTAGTTAGTCACCCTAATGAAACTATATGCAATTTTCAATTTTCACTTCGATGAATGCTCTAACTATAGGAGGTTAAGAGCCTTCTAACACACCATTTCCTATTGTGATTCACCTCTTCACTAAATCTTTTTAAATGAAAATTATCCCAAATTTTGTGAATTAATGACCCAAAACAAACCAAAAAGGCAAACCAAAGCAAGTGAAAAGAAACCAAAGAAAAAAATCCCAAGAAAGAATAAAAAACACTCCAAAAGCGTCATAGCTAGAAAACTTATGGCCAGTTAAAGAAACACACTCAAAGCAATCAAACCGAAAGCCAAAAGTGAAATAAGGAAGGAAATTTCAACAAGTGAGGGCTGTAGGAGAATGGCTCAACCAAGACCAATGTTCTATAAAGGTGACAACCAGACCCTAGAGGAAAAAGGCCTAAACAAGATCAAATGAGGGTGATATCAAACAATCAAAACACACTAGAGAGAAATTTTCTAGATGACATCTTTGTAACCAATCACCACACCACAAAATTTGACAAAAATGACCCAAATAGGAAATAAAACATTCAACAAGAGGAAAAAAAGGTGAGCGAAAGTGATAAAAGTATGAAAACAAGGTATAGATAAGGCTTAAACGGTAGTTGAAAATGGCCAATTAGATTTGAAAATTAGAACTAGAGGTGAAAAGTAAGCCTCAACCCAAAGCATCCACCCAAAACTTCAATAATAATTTGAAGGACTAAGATCAATGGAAGACCTTGTATAGGATAGATTAGATCAGACACACACATCAATTGATCAACAATAGCAACAACAAAACATGAATCACATAGATCTCCAACATATCAACCAAAGAAAATATTGTCTAAGCCCAATCAAAGACAAAACATGAAAAGTGACCGATCTAAGGAGATGAGGCAACCAGTAATAGATCTAGACTAGACCTAGCAAGTGAACAGGAGGCCCAAACTAAGAATAATATAGGTCAAAAGTTCATAAATGAACAAGACATTTCTAGGGCTAAAAGCCTAGACACTGGTACAACACGAGTTTAGAGTGTCCAAAGGCTCTCAAGACAACTACAAGACAACGTCTAGAGACTTTCAGATGCTCAGATGACCCTCTATGAGAGCTTCCAGAGTAAAAACTAAAAATTCCCTAAAAAACAGCGCTAAGGCCGACAAATAAGTGAAATACACAGGCAATAAACCCTAAAAATAACCAAAAAAGGTTGGGAAAAATAGGAAAAAATCATCAAATCAAGATGGAGAGAAATCAATCAAAATCGAAGGCAAAGCAGACATAAAGCAAGAGTTCTCTCATTGAAAGCACCACTTATGTTGTAGCTAAATTTCCAATGAGTTGTTTCTCCATGATATTATGTCCAAATCATATTGCCAAATAGAGAAAGACAAGACCAAAGGAGTAATAAAGTAGTCCCAATCCCAAATGCTCAATCATGCAACAAGTAGTTGAATCTATGCTATAAAGAAATGAGATCACACCTATAATCCTCACATGTTGGGCAAGGGTTTTGAGTTTGATACAAATCTTGCACTTCACTCAAGAAATACAACACATCCGCACCAGATATCTATAGCTACACACAATCACAACGAAAAAATATGATAGGTGATATTCCTAGGAAGATCGTTAAATCAAAAGTAATAGGTACAACCATACATAGTGTTGAATACAAATTCATGTAAGGAAGCGAACATATGTTTCCATTAATTATGAAATATCAACACAATGTTATACCTTCATCTCCAAACTTCCTCTCCACTATCTGATGGAGTTTCCCCATTATATCTAAGAAATGAGTATGAAGAGTTGTGGATAAATGAAAAAAAACTCACAAGCTCACTCTGATAGAAAAATAATAGCATAGGCTCACGATATAGCTCTCAAGAATAACTCCCCAAGACTAGTTGACCCTCTTGAATGATCCAATATAAGTAAGCAGAAGAGAGGTCCCTGAAGGATGTATCCCGATGCTCAGGACAAAGAGAAGTTATAGAAACTTCTAACTAATAATCCATGTCCAGCTTGAATAGATGATAAATCAAAATGATCTCTTAGGGACTAAGGCACTTTAGAATTCATCATTGGATGTTGACACTGAAAGAGGGAAAACATTCCATGGACTCTCTCACAAGGAAAGGCTAAGAGAATCTAGGAGGATCTGGATGCTCTCATAGGCTGTTGTGCTAGTGTCTAGGGGTCAAACTAGATAAAAATAGTCTTGGGTCTAGAAAAGTTCCAATTAAGCTCAAGAACTAAGGTTCACTGATCTAAAGGGTTAAAATAGGTTGATAACATTATTATCCTATCAACTTGAGAGGACACAACCCATTCTTCTGGTGGATGGTCAACTTGATAGGGCACATGTTGTTCCTCTAGTGGTTGACCAACTTGATAGGGCACACATTGTTCCTCATGTGGTTGGTAAATTTCAATCCCTGCATAGAAGAATACAAAATATAAAAGTGAGTGAATCATAAGTATTTAATACTAGAAGGTGACATAGCGGGAGTGCCTTCAACAGATTGAAGTAGCGATGCTACAAGTAAAGTAGACCCAACAACCAATGTCCAAGAGGGAGTGTGTGTGCTTGTGTTTTTGTGAGTTGTAAAGGGAGAAAATCCTCCGTGAATGAGAAGAAGGCTTTGAAGTCTACGGGACTAGTGTTTTGGGATGAGGTCCATAATAAAGACTACTAAAGTGAGTGTGAGGAGATGCTAAGCAGATGTAGTTCATTTTTCCAAATTCCATACACGTGTTTATTTAAGATGAAAATAAAAAAGTATGCAAGAATTGCAATAAATATGCTATAGAAAGGTGTCAAGTACTTTGAAAGCCACACATCCATGTAAGGGGAAAAGGAAATACTCCTAGACACCTATGCATCTTGTCTACTCAATATAAGTCATTGGAATATTTTTACAAGCCACCAATAAAGAGGGTCTCAAGCCCATCATATGGATGGTACTCACATACTCATTTAAAACTAGTTATAACAATGGATATTGGGTAGGGTATCAACAACCACCAAACTCTAATCCAGGTATCATTTCTTCCCACAACAGTCACTTACAGGGTAAGAGAATTTACCTGGGAATGGTCACTATGGTACTTCACCAGATGGGGGAGAAGTACTTGAACCTCAAACGATATGTTAGAACCAAAGTGGTGGGTTTCCACTAAGTGAGCACACTAGCTAGCATACATATGGTTCTACCTACTAGTATCATAATGTCACTTCTCTCGAGAATTATTTTCCACCTGGTGACGAAGGATTTTTTAAGATCCCTACTCATGGCTAAGACATAATAGGATTTCATATTCTAATTTATCATAATCAATGACAACAATTAATAAACATTTTTTATGCTCTACAACATGTCTTAAAATTAGAGAATTCAATGAAAATATATCCAATATATGTTGAATTTATTCTTGAAATATTTATGGTCACAGACCATGCATTTGATTCATATATTTAAGAGGAACCTTGAGAGCATGGTGTATTTATTTTGAATGTATGTTAAACAAATTAATATCAATCAAAGTGAGAAAAAGAAAAACCTTAATACCAATAATTACCAAATTAGAAATAGTTTGATAAACATAACTACCAAATATAAATATAACTATTATTACATGATTATTCAATTCTTTTCTTAGGAATACTAACATTTCTAAGGTATATTTTGTCCTGAAATACGCATTTATAAAATATATATTATTTTTAAAATTCGCTCATCCCATGAGATCAGTGTAACTAGAATCTATGTAGATGCATTCATTGGTTGTCCAAGAGCCCATGGAACCATTTGATATTATTATGCTTGTGCTTAAATATATTGCAAATTTTCTTTTTATAGTAGCATTACCTCTTGAAAGCTTTCATTTATCAACTTGATATTTCCCTTAGCTTTCAATCTACTTATTTCAACATTATTATTGTTCACACTCATGGCATAGATAGTGGAAATATTTCTTAAGTAGTATCGAAATCGTCACTTTAGATTAGCTACATTAATAAACAACAAGTATTTGTGTAGATTCCCATCTTGCTTCTCCTCAATGTTACATTCTTAACATGTGAACAATGCAAATGTATGAAATGTTGCATGCTTAACATGTAAACAATGAAAAGGTATGAAATAAAATATCAAGTGAACCTACTTTGTGTAGCAATAACTTAAGTGTGAATTTGACTATAATTAAAGTGGCTAAGGTTTTAAACGCAATTCAATATAGCTGTTTCTTAAGTAATCTAGTCCCACAAGCAATAATCTCTCTTCAATCTCCCTCCAACACATGTTTAAGAAATTAAAAAACTTAACCATTTGGGCATATTATTTAAGGTTGTGTTATAAAGGTGATGTATTGATCTATAACCAAAAATTTTTGCTAGTGCATAGTTTTGAAGCTTTGATTGGTTTCACAACAAGTCACATTTACCAAGTGAAGTATTTGACCTTTTTCAAAATTAGTTCTTCTTACAAACAATTTTTCATTTCTTCAAAACATCATATAAATCCTAAAATAAAGTGATCCCTACAACAAGGATGTTATTATATTTTGTTCATATATATCGTTCAAAAATATTTTCAATTAAAATTCAATGCCAAGTAAAATGGATTGTGAGAAGAGCATGAAATACAAAAATGATTAAAAAAGAATAGGTGTTAAGAGTAAAACTAGAATAATTTGAGAATAAATAAAAACCTATTGTAGCGGCTGCAAAACCCTCCAAAACGTTGGCTTGCACTCAAATTTTGGAGCCTTCCTTGGTCTTTCCCTTGATTTTTTCAAACACTTGAGCTCAATTCATGAGATTTCTTAGAGTCGTTTCACCCCTTTTGCTTGTTTGATCAACTCTCGTCTTTTGGCATGTTTGACTATTTTCCATGCTTTCGGACCTTTTCTGGTGGTTTTGAAGGTTGGTATTTGTGTATTAAAGTTGTCATAACTATGTAAAAAACCATTGCACTCATACACAAATTCTTAAGCAATGTCACAAAAGTGTCATCACAGGCGTCCTAAAGTCTATCTTAAGTGTCGCACTTGTCGCTTCTTGCTATAGGATAGTCACACTGAGGATAATGATTTGCCTTATTGTTCCAATGGTCTATGTTGTCACGTCGTCGAAGGATTCTAAGTGAGTGATCACAATTTTAATTTCTTCACAAGTTCACCTTCCTCCCGCACGTAGCCATTTCTCTGAAAATCCTCCCAACCTAGCAAGTCAGTTTTACTAGACCTCGACTGAATTGCGTACCACATAGTCTCATCCCTCAGTGATGAAACCATATTACCTAGAACTGCACAGTACCTAGTCACTATTACCCATGGCAGTTGTACTGCACAATTCGAGAGTTGAGTAGTCTCCCGTCATCCCTAGAATTGTGCAATAGGTTGTGCTACCTGAATTGAACTGTGCACTTCTCAATCCTAGTCCTTAAGATTCTAGCCTTTCCTGTTGGAACCTCGAAATGCATAAAGAAACTAACCTACCTTGCCACACAAAATTTTCCCCCAGTGTCCTCCCTCAATCAAAGCTCACTAATCTAAAATCTATGCAAATATGTCCTCTGGGTCTCTCAGCTACCCAGTCCTCCTTGCCTTTGAAAACTGCGCAGATGTGTCCTCTGGTATATTTGCTTTCGAGTCCTCCTTGCCTCTAATAACTACATAGATCTATCTTCTAGGGTCCCATCCCATATCAGCCAATGACTGTCTCAGCTACACAAGCCTGTTTCTAAGTGGCCACTGTGTAATTTCCCCCCAGTGAGGATTTTGCTCAAAAGTTCCTAAGTCAAGCCTGAGCTACACTCTGCTAGAAAATTATAAATTACAGAGTAATGGAACACATAGAATATTGCATAAATATAAACACAGAAAACGCATAAAACCAGAGAGACATAGATATACGTGGTTCACTCAGTTTGGGCTATGTCCACCCCAAATAGCCAATCCTTCCTTTCTATTATCCATCAAAATGAAGAGACATAACCTACAACAAATCCACTGTAATATCATCTCTTTTCTCTTACAGCCTCACCTCTCTGTTTCTCACTCAGAGAATACAAATTTGTTACACAGCCTCAAATACATTGCCCTCATACAAAGAGAGGGGTTTCCTTCTAGGGCAAAAAACCCTAAACTAAACATAAGTTCTACCGTCAGATCATCCACCTAATGAATGGCCCAAATTGACTAGAAATTACTATACTTTTACAAGGTAATTTTACATCTATTTTTAGCTTTGGGGGTGCTGCCCTTGAAACCCCCGTTGGGGGACTACTGCCCCCTGGACCCCCCAGCCGAGGGGGATTGGCCCCCCGAACCCCTACAAAGGGGAAAAGTCCCCCCCCCGCCCCCCCGCGTGAAGGGGTGTACAAATTTCTTGGGGTATACATCTAGCTTAAACAAAGACCTTTGCATAATCATGCTCCACACCAAAAAAATATCCCACTTGAAGAATGATTGTAGCAACTCCAATGCTGCTTCATTTGCTATATAATGACTCCTCTTTGGACCTGGCCGTTTCTCATCTTCATTGTCATCCTTGAAGACCAACTGAAACTGAGCATATTCTTAGTTTCTCCCTAGTTAAAACTTTTGTTAGAATATCTACAGGATTCTTGATAGTGTGTATCTTTTCTAGCTTCAACTCTCCATCTTCCAACACTGATCGTATGAAATTGTACTTGAGATGAATGTGTTTAGTCCTGGAATGAAATGTTGAGTTCTTTGCAAGATGAATGGCACTTTGGCTATCACTATATAATGTGCCCATATCATGCTTCTTACCCATTTCACCCATAAACCTTTGTAACCAAATCATTTCTTTACTAGCCTATGTAGCAGCAACATACTCTACTTCTATTCTTGAAAGTGCAACAACACTTTGGATTTTTTGAAACTCAACTGATAGCTATTCCACCTACAGTAAATACATTTCCTGTAGTGCTCCTCCTATTATCTCTGTCACCTGCCATATCTGCATCAACATATCCCTGTAGAGAAATGTTTGAACC
>APFE030046211.1:254505-265649 GCA_000404065.3 Pinus taeda | reverse complement strand
ACTAACTGGTTTTGCATTGTGCATATTAAATCTTTTCAACACCTTTTGTATGTACTCATTCTGAGACAATGTTAATTTACGATTTTTCCTGTCTCTAGTTATTCTCATACCAAGGATTTGTTTTGAAGCTCCCAAATCCTTCATTGAAAATGAATTTGTCAATTTTCTTTTGAGCACATTTATTTCTTGCATGTTATACCATGCAACAAGCAAGTCATCTACATACAATAACAATATAATATAGCTACCATCATTTTTCTTTTTTAGATAAACACAATGATCAGAGTGATATCTAGTATAACTTTGTTCAGACATAAACTTGTCAAATTTTAGATACCACTGCCTTGGAGCCTGTTTTAAGCCATACAAGCTCTTCTTTAACCTACACACTAGCTTCTCCTTCCCTTTCACTTCATATCCTTTTGGCTGCTACATATATATCTCTTCCTCCAAAGCCCTAAGGAGAAAGGTCATCTTTACATCGAACTACTCAAGATGCAAATCTTCCACTGCTACTAGACTTAAAATAGTTCTGATTGAAGTCATTTTAACAACAGGAGAAAATATTTCATCAAAATAAATACCTTTCTTCTGTGCAAACCCATTCACCACAGTCTAGCTTTGTACCTTTGTTTTCCTCCACCTTCTTCCTTCAGCCTGTAAACCCATTTATTCTTTAATGTATTTTTTCCTGGAGGCAACCTGACTAATTCTGAAGTTTGGTTATGCATTAAGGAGTCCATCTCTTCTTCCACGTTTACCCCCCACTTCTTCCTGATTTCAACTTGCATTGCTTCTTCATAACATTTGGGTTCACTAGAATCAGTCAACAACAAATAATATAATGAAGGAGAGTATCATTCAGGGGGTCTACTTATCCTGGTAGATCTTCTAACACCACTTTCAGGTGTTTGGGGTGCCTATTGCTATTGTGGTTGTTGATTATTATTATTTTCAGGCACCTTTACTTTTTTAGTGATTTCATCAAGAACTGTGTATTCCTTGTTTTATTTTTCCTGTTTCTTTTCCTACAACTGATTCTTATACAAGACCTTTTCATTGAATATTACATCTATGCTCCTAATGATTTTGTCATTTTCATAATCATATAAGTGATAACCAAAATTATCAACACCATATCCAATAAAGGTACATTTCTTTGACTTTGCCTCAAGCTTTGTTCTATTTTCTTTATCGATATGGAAAAAGGCCTCACAACCAAAAGGCTTTAAAAAGGAGTAGTTTACCTTTCTACCTGTCCATGCTTCCTCTGGAACACCACCATCCAAGGAACTTGAAGGCCCTCTATTTATTAGATAAACAATAGTATCTCCAACATTTTCCCAAAATTGTAAAGGCAATCCTGCATGCAATCTCATGCACCTTGCATGCTCCATGATTGTTTTGTTCATCTTTTCTGACACACCCTTTTCTTGTGGTGTTATTGGAACTATCTTCTCTCTATGAATTCCATGCTCTGAACAATACCTATCAAACTCTTTGTTGCAATATTCACCTCCACTGTCTGATCTAAAACACTTCAATTTCTTTCCTGTCTCAATCTGAAACAAAGCTTTTCATTTATTGAAAGTATACCATACATTAGATTTGTTCTTAATACAATAAATCTAGGTTTTTCTAGTTGCATCATCAATAAAAGTAACATAATAACGAGAGCCACAAAGAGATGATACCTGAGTAGGTCCCCATACATCTGTATGCACAAGCTCTAACTTTTCACTCTTGTTTTCTTTCCCAACTCTAAGAAATCTGGCTCTCTTCTGTTTTCCATAAATACAATTCTCACAGAAGTCCAAATCAACATTCTTCAAACCCGGTAACAAATTCCTTGAGTGAAGAATCTTCATCCACTTTTCACTCATGTCTCTGAGCCTATGATGCCATAATGTTGCATATGCTCCTTTGGAAGTCAAAGCATTAACAGAGTTAGAAACACCATTGCATAAATACAATGTACCAACCTTTATGCCTTTTGCTATTACCAAGGCCGCTTTGGTGACCTTCCAAGCTTTATCTGTAAAAGTTGTCACACAACCTGCATTGCCTAACTGCCCTATTGAAATCATTTTTTTCTTTAGATCCGGAATATGCCTTACCTCCTTTAGTAACCATTAGTTTCCATTCTGCTGTTTTACAAGAACCTTACCCATTCCAATAATTTTACAGGATTTATCATCATCCAAACGAACTTGTCCAAAATCTCCTTGAACATAGTCATGAAAATATTTCTTATCAGCTGTGGCATGGAATGAGGCCCCTAAATCTACCACCCAAGAATCAGTGATATTTTTGAAAGAAAGAATCAAATCATATTGTAACACCTCACCTATCACATTTGCTTCGTGAATGTTTTCTTACTGTGCATCTCCTTCTTTTCCCTTCCGAGATCTACAGTCTTTCTTTAAGTGTCCTTTCTTTCCGCATTTCTAGCACACTATCCCTGATCTAGACTTGGATCTGCCTTTCCTTGATTTACTGCGATATCCTGAGCTCTTTCCTCTTTCCATTTTTCTTCCCCTAGACTCTACACTCAAAGAATTACCCGATGTTTCGAAGCTTTTTCATTGCATTTCCTCGCTAAGGATAACACTGACAACATCATCAAACTTTAAAGTACTAGATCTAGAAACAGAGTTACTAATGGCCATTACTAAACCATTCCAACTTTCTGGAAATGAACACAAGAATAAAAAAGCTCTAACATCATCATCAAAGTTTACCCCTACAGAACATAACTAACTTGTAACAGTATTTAAATCATTTAAATGGTCTACAACAGATCCGCCTTCAGACATCTTCATATTAAATAACTGTTTCATAAGAAATACCTTGTTTGAGTCTGAGTGATTTTCATATAGTTGCTCCAATGCCTTAATCAAACCCTCTGTTGTTGTTTCCTTCGAAATGTTGAAGGCGACTGACGTTATGAGGCACAACCATGCTATTCCGAGTTCCTTTCTATCGAGAAGGTTCCATTCTTCATCTATCATACCCATCGACATCTTTGTTTTTTCACCCAATGGTAGGTATAGATCTTTCTAATACAGATAATCTTCCATCTGCATCTTCGACAGTGAGAAGTTTTGGCCGTTAAATTTCTCGACCCTAAACTTACCATCTTCCGCCATTGCTCCCACTCGAATGAGGAACCCTTCTTTCTTGTGAGTTTATTAGCCAAATAGACCTTCGACTCTAATACCAGTTGTTAGAAAATTATAAATTACAGAGCAATGGAACACATAGAATATTGCATAAATATAGACACTGAAAACACATAAAACCAGAGAGACATAGATATACGTGGTTCACCCAGTTTGGGCTACATCCACCCCAAACAGCCAGACCTTCCTTTCTATTATCCAGCAAAATGAAGAGACACAACCTACAACAAATCCACTATAATATCCTTTGTTTTCTCTCACAGCCTCACCTCTCTATTTCTCGCTCTGAGAATACACACCTATTACACAACGTCAAATAAAATGCCTCATACAAAGAGAGGGGTTTCCTTCTAGGGCAAAAAACCATAAACTAAACATAAGTTCTACTGTCATATCATCCACCTAATGAACGACCCAGATTGACTAGAAATTACTATACTTTTACAAGGCAATTTTACATATGTTTTTAGCTTTGGGGGCACTGCCCCCAAAACCCCCATCGGGGGACCACTGGCCTTCGGAGCCCCCAGCCAGGGGGGATCAACCCCCCAAACCCTTGCGGGGAGGGACAAGTACCCCCCGCACTCCCCCATGTGGAGGGGTGTACAAACTTCCTAGGTTATGCATCTGGCTGAAACAAAGACCTCTGAATAATCATGCTCCACATCAAAACACACTCTATGCAGTCTCAGTGAAGAAAATCTCTCCTTGTCACCTGGAACTATGTAGTGAACGATTATTTAGCCCTCTTTCCCAACCTCTCACCTGTCTCAGGCTCATTCCATGGATAATATTACATCATCTTAGACTAGGGTGTTTTTGGATTGATGTTGTCCTGTCATGAGTGAAATGCAAGAACGTGTACACTATCAGGTCATGGAAAGATTATGAAGAAGGAGAGGAAGGAGGAAACATTATGGAAGACTCACTTTTTTCTATACAAACAAAGGAACCTATCCATAGCAAGAGAAAGGAACACATGCATGCAACCACCACTCAAAACCAAAGATCATTGAAGACCCTGCATTATCAAGCTATGCGGAGGATAAGAGAAAGAATATCCAAGAACACATCTATCACTCAACAACAAAAATGGCTTGACATTGCCACATCAGTTAGTTAGTCCATTCTAGCAATGCCATTTCAAGTCGTGTCATGAGTTTTCAAAGGCCATATCACTATTATGGGTCATGTATATTTTAAATTAAATGTAATTTAAAGTGGAAGTCCAAGGGACAGAGATGAATATGAAGATGCATGTCAGTTGAAAAGTCATAGGAAGTTGAACAGTCATGAGGGTAGTCAAAGAGTCACAAGGGTCAAGCATCACCCCTTGGTTATATATACCCCCTCATTGTATGAGCAGAGGAATTTTCACCTTAGCTCCTCCCGCAAAGCATTGATATTTTAGCCAATTCTTTGAGAACAAAGGAGTGACTCCAATGTCCCACTACCAGGGCTAGTAATGTACCATGTAAATATGTGTCTTGGAACTTTTTCTTAATTATAGAAGCCTTTTCACACTAGCACATTTTCATGCATGACTTATGGATGTTTGTTAGAATGTTCTCTGAGCATTTATATTTCATGTTTCTTTTCACATGTACTAAGACAATTGAACTATTTCAATTGTTTTAGTGCTTACCTTTTTGGGAATGTGTTGTAATGGTTGTTATTGTTGTCTCATCCTTGTGGAATATTCTGCAGGATACTAGACAAACCTTTCCTTACTCATCTGTTGTAATGAGTGTCACATTCACTGTGGACTACTCTACTAGATGGTAGACAGATATTTCCTTGTTCAATGGTTGTAACAATTGTCGCGTCCACTATGGACTATTTCGCTAGCTGTTGGACTGGCCCTTTTGGTTCACGTGTGTCTCATCCTGGGTGGTATTGTTACTTCTCACTTAGATGCTCACTTTTCTCCCCCTTTTGTAGTAAGAGAACCTAGACACAGTTATGTTGCACACCCACTAGGAACACTCACCTTTCTTTTCGACGATACCATTGCATTACTCTCTTGTGCTGACAACTAGAGCTAAGGAAACCCTTTAAGTATTTGGAAATAGGGCCATTATACTAGATGGGACTCCTGCACACAACGATGTGAGTTCTTATTGGGACTTCATACCTAGGAGGTCCCCTGAATGGTTGCAAGTCCAACACCATCAACTTTTCTAGTGCTGCAAGGAGGGTAGCCAGTATTATATGGTTGATTGTCCCATCGACCCCACTCATAAATCTTTTGGTCAAGGCAATAACATTCACTCTCTCTTCCCTACTCACAACTCTAAAGTTAATAATTCATCACCACCCAGGCCTGAACATGAATTCCTGTACCATCAGATATGGGCTCTCTGCCCCATCACTCATCAATTTTCAACATATGTTGGATTGATTCTGGGAGTAATCACTCTTATTATCAAAAGAAAAACAAGACCACCCTGATAGGAGTAGTGGTCTCCTCTATTGAATAAGTGTTCCTCGCAACTCTTGGAGAACTAGCAGAGGCTTAGGTTGAAAAGGAAGAGGAGCCTCCACTCTTTCATGAAGGAGAAGGAGGCTATCCCTTTCTCTCGGGTGCAAACTTAGGTGGAGGAGGTGAAGGGGAAGGAAGCAAAGGAAAATAAGAGGAAAAGGAACCAACAAATTTAGAATATGAAGAGGAGGATGATGAAGAAGATGACATGGCAGACCAAAATCTGGATTGGATGACTCAAGGCCCATTGGCACTTCTAGGTGTCCTGCATAAGATGCCAAGACACCCAGAGAATCTCTTAATGAAATATGACCCTGAAAAGAGAGTGAAGGCAGAAGATCACTTAGATAAGTTTTACCTACATCTGCAAAGACTTGAGGTACCTTATGATGATGTTTCATGTAGATTGTTTCCACGTACCTTGGATGGTAGATCAGTTGTATGGTACCAAAACCTTCCTCCAAACTCCATCTAGAATTGGACAGCATTCAAAAGGATCTTTATTGATATTTGTTTTGAAGATAAGACCCCTATCATGTTAATGAAGGAGTTGGGTAGTCTCAAGATGGAGTAGAAGGAAAAGGTTAAAGATTTCCATTAGAAGTTCAACTGTATTTTGAACGAGCTTTCAGACGACATGAAACCTTGTGACTCCATCACCATCGATTACTACACTTATGCCTTGCCAACCATTATTGCGTAGCTTGTCAAGAGAACTATGAAACCAACTCTAACAAAAAACTATGAAGGGGCTATCGCCATAAAGAAGGACATGCACACTATTGGAGTCATCACAGATGATGAAACCACCAAGGACTCCAAGGACACAAGTAAGAGTGTAGAATTTTCTCTACAAATCAGCTAGCTTTGATACCATGTATAAATTCTCACTGCAGATCACCTGATAATGCAATATACTAAAGCAAAATACTTGATCTACTTCTACAACCAATTTAGTGGAAGCTTAATCAACCATGAGAAACATCAATAAGAACACATATAACTAATATGGAGAAATCAAACACAAATAACATAGAATAATTTACCGGGGGAAAGCACTTGCCTAAAACCCCATCTCTTTATTATCATACAAGTGGAAATATAGTTCGCATTACACAAAGCCTTAGCTCAGAAGCTATCCAGCTCTTAGTAAAATCCCTCTGTTGCTCATAGACAGTCAAAGGCTTCTCACAAACCTTCTCTTCTACCCTCCAAGCCTCCTATTTCCTTGTGTAGTTTCCTTGAGGGCCAGTGCTGCCACCTCTGTGAATTGACCTCTTCACACACTCACTATCCTCTGATCTGACTGCACAAACTTGAAGGAGGTAAATCCACATCATGGATGAGATTTCATTATAGGAAAAATATTCATCCAACTGATAGTACACTATCCCTTCTCTGATCTCAACTAGGTCTCTGTCTAAATTTCCATGCATCAGTTATCCATGAGAGAATGCTCAATTATCTGAAATTATAGTTGTCACATGCATGCAAGCATTAACAAAATATATTTCATTAATTTAACAACTTGTTAAATTAATCTAACTGAACTTGACTAAGTAAAACTAAGTCAACTGATCCTCTCAATATAGAACTGGACCTTATCTCCTTTAATCAAGGGATAAGTTCCTAAATCAAGAGAGAAAATAATTGCAAGATCTCACAAAGACTTTAAGTTTAATTTTCCATAACTAATTAACTCATGGAGATTAATTAATTAATATTTTAAACTGTTGTTACGACCAAATTCATTTTTAATTCCTACAGTTAGACCAGGGACTCTTAAAAATAGGAAGGGACCCAGAAATGCTATTTTTAGAAGATTCTATTTTTAGCAGTTTCACCTCTCACCCAAGGTGGCCAAAATGCTCATTGGCCAAACTTCTATTTTTAGCATTTTCACATCTCACCCAAGGTGGCTAAAATGCTCATTGACCAAACTGCTATTTTTAGCAATTTCTATTTTTACATTTCTTGTTGCACACTTTTCAATGCTCCCTCTCAATAAGGAAGTATTCCTCTCAAACCCAATATTGTAACTCTAGAATGTTGTGCATGTAACACATCCAACAGGTCCACTTGCTCGAACAACTCTTGGAACAAAAATCACTCCCAACTGACCACTCTATTGGGCTAGAAGCATACTTTGATGTTGAAGCTCTACCTGTTGCTGACAAGTGCTCCCTCTTTGACATCTGTGCTACTGCAACATCTCCATGCATCTAGCACCATTACACATCTATTTGTGCCACCTAGCACTGTGCAAAACACTTGTGCCTCTCGCATTGTTGCAGCCTACATGCTATGCACTGTCTTGGTATTCCTTGCACTGTAGCTCTCTCTACTGCTCCATCCACGTCTGTTTCTACCCAATCAGTCAGTTCCTGCTACTCCACATCGGGGCTCCCTTAGCAAGTTATCATCCAAGAGGTTGGGTACCTCAAGGATCCTACCACTCCTCCATGGGACAATCACTCCACATCGCCCCACCTCCTACCTAGAGGTATGGCTGCATGTGATCCCTCTAGCCACCTAGCTTGAAGTTTCCCCCTACTGGATGTTTCTGCATGAGCAGATGTCTCTACTCGACCTCCTCTCAGCTTCCCCTAGTGTGGTTGCTCCACAACCTCCTGAAGTTGCTGCACCAATCGTGGCTCCTCCACAATTATTTGAGACTTCTTCTAGTGATGCATGTTGAGAGGTAATATACTCTCCCTCTCAAACAACAAGTCTCTAACTTTTTCCTTGCTCCTAAAGGATTTGCATGCATCTTGTACCTCAAGTGCATACAGGTTCTTGGCTAGAACACCAATCTATTTCCACTTTCCTGTCATCACGAAATTTTCTAGAAAAAGAGTTGATTTTAAATCAGTGATATCTCCTTCATCCAAACTCCAATTCAGCTGATTTATTTTTATTTTTATTTTTGGGTATGTTTCCACAAGGAATCCAAATATGTTATTTATTTCTAAAAATTTTGTATAGAAATGTTTAGATCTTCTCTGCAAACTCTTGGCCCAAAACTCAAAAATTTGAAATCTCCTCTCAATATATTGTTCTCTCCTTGATCACTTGTGCTCTGATACCATGTAGAATTTTTTCTACAAATTAGGTAGCTCTAATACCATGTAGAAATCCCCACTGTAAATCACCTAATAATGCAATATACTAAAGCAAAATACTTGATCTACTTCTACAACCAATTTAGCGGAAGCTTAATCAACCATGAGCAACATCAATAAGAACACATATAACTGATATGAAGAAATCAAACACGCATAACATAGAAGAATTTACCTAGGGAAAGAACCTGCCTAAAACCCCATCTCTGTATTATCATACAAGTGGAAATATAGTCTGGATTACACAAAGCCTTAGCTCGGAAGCTATCCAGCTCTCAGTACAATCCCTCTGCTACTCATAGATAGTCAAAGGCTTCTCACAAACCTTCTCCTCTACCCTCCAAGCCTCCTATTTCCTTATGCAATTTTCTTGAGGTCCAGTGCTGCCACCTGTGTGAATTGACCTCTTCACACACTCACTAACTTCTGATCTAACTACACAAACTTGAAGGAGATAAATCCTCATCATGGATGAGCTTCATTTATAGGATAAATTTTCATCCAATTGATAGTACACTGCCCCTTCTCTGATCTCAACTAGGTCTCTGTCTGAACTGCCATGCATCAGTTATCCATGAGAGAATGCCCAATTATCTAAAATAATAGTTGTCACATGCATGCAAGCATTAACAAACTATATTTCATTATTTTAACAACTTGTTGAATTAATCCAACTGAACTTGACTAAGTAAATATGTCAATTGATCCTCTCAATATAGAACTGAACCTTATCTCCTTTAATGAAGGGATAAATTCCTGAATCAAGAGAGAAAATAGTTGCATGATCTCACAAAGACTTCAATTTTAATTTTCCATAACTAATTAACTCATGGAGATTAATTGATTAATATTTTAAATTGCTGTTAAGACCAAATTCATGTTTACTTCCTATATTTAGACCAGGGACTGCTAAAAATAGGAAGGGACCAAAAAATGATATTTTTAGAAGATTCTATTTTTAGCAGTTTCACCTCTCAACCAAGGTGGCCAAAATGCTCATTGGCCAAACTGCTATTTTTGGCAGTTTCACCTCTCACCCAAGGTGGCCAAAATGTTCATTGGCCAAGCTGACATTTTTAGCAATTTCTATTTTTACATTTCTTGTTGCACACTTTTCAACTAAGAACTCTCAAACCTCTGTGATAAATGCCAAGGAAAAGGAAATGAATGATATTGAAATCCTTACTCGTCTCGTGAAGTCCCTGTTAACACCCAGGTTGTTCTCTTTGACTCCTAAGAGAATACGGTCGGGGTAACCACTAACCAATCTTTGGGCTACAGCTTCTAGCCCAGCTGCAGTCAGAGAGGGCTCTCTCTATTAGTTTTGTCACTGCTTTCAATGAGGGTATTAGGCTAGTTATGAGGTGAGTTTTTGGTTGTTTTTTGTATGTTTGGTTGGGAGGATGCTTCTGTTTCCTTTAAAGTGTATCAGCAGGCAAGATTAGCCCATTGGGCAATGGGGTCTAGGACTGTTTTTCTCTTGAAATCTTGATTTTGGTGAGGAAGAAAGCTACAGGGCCTGTGTGCATTTCATGAAACAAATGTAAATAGTGAGCATGAGGTGAATACAACTAGTAATGAGCAATTAAGATTTCCTTACTTAAGCTGTATATTTGTGAATGAGGCTTGTTATCTTAGGAGCAATGACTTGAATTCCTAAAACAACAATATACAGTGATGATATGGTTATTTAAAGGTAGCAGTTAAGAATTACGCTTTAAAACACCTTATCAGAAGAAAACATAAGAGATAGTTCAGATTGAGGTCAGGGTAGTCAATGACTAAGTCCTGATACTATCCTTTTTCCTTACTATCTAGAGTTTAAACGCATAGAAAACATGAGACATATATGAAATAACAGGAAACACGGGTGAAATAAAGAGTCATGAGGAAAACTTATTTGAACCATGTAATGCACAGGAATCTTGCAACTTTGAGCCACACACCATCAAGAGACCAAGAGACAACACATCATTGAAGAAATCCCACTGCCTTTGTATTAAACTGTCTGAAGGTTTACAATATCAGAGATACAAAGAAGATATCAGAAGAGTTTCTTACATCCGAAGTCCAACCCCTCTTAAACAAAATGAAGGGGAATATATAGAAGTTTGTTACAAAATATCTCAGGCATGAGTCATCTGAGCGGAAAAATATCTCTTACATTGGGACAGAGAAAGTAGATGAGAAGTTATTACAATCTTAAATGAGCTATAAAAGCTATTAACTGCCGTCAGAGCAATTTTGACATCTGGAGCTTTATGGAGTTGGTTGAAGTCGGTTGAATGCTTTGAATTAACTGCTGAGTGGCCTTTTGTGCGGCTGTGTGTCCTCTTGGTGAGCTGTCATGGTCCTTCT